>OY730194.1:62980006-63239582 GCA_963422505.1 Pseudognaphalium luteoalbum
TCTGTCTTTTTAAGTTATAAATAAAACATAAACCTAAATTATTAATCAATATCATACAAACGTTCGCTCTAGTATGAATCTCATAATCATATAATCAATATAAATATAACCTTAATAACATTCATAAAATCAATCTAACATAAACATTTAATTAAACCATTATCTAAGTATTTTAATCTAAGCAATTACAATAAATATTTAGTTCATAATTAAGTTACACATAATCATAATCAATATCTAATAATAAAACACATTCAAAATCAAATAAAGAATAAGATACGCAAACCAAACCGCGAACCACGCTCCGAACACTTGATCGTAGACAAACCCTTGCGTTCCCGTGCCTCTAAATCGTTCCTAAAACCCCTTGAAAATGTTTCTAGTCGAATTTGAAGTTAAATAATTCATTTTTACGAATTATTAAGGTATTTGGTGTATTTTTTCCGTATGCAGATCTGAGCCCCTATTTATAATATTGTTGGGCCACCATACCAACCGACGGTTGGTATATAAATTGGACCGGCGGTTGAGCTTGAATTGTTCACCGACTTCAATTCCAAGGCTGCTCCACCGTCTCATGTTTTCTTTGGTTCTTGATCCTTCCACAATCTGTACGTTTGACCAACTTGTTAATTTCTTTGACATTGGCCAAATTAATAACTTGGGCCCCACACTTTCTCACGTGACTTACTTACACTTTGAATCCATCTGCTTCTTCACGTGATACCTTCTGCAAAGACATAATAATAACAATAATAATAATAATAATAATAATAATAATAATAATAATAATAATAATAATAATTGTAACAGGATCAATTTTGATATTAAATAGAATATTATAAATTGATAAAATTTATTTGATTATTAAAACTTTGTTTTGTTACAAATTTAAATAGCAAGTTTGCAAGCATAATTAAACATAAAATGATAAAGAATAGAATTAAATACCTGAGATTTTATTATCACAAATGTTTTGACAATTACAAGGTAGAATTTCTTGACAATCTTTACAAATATAAGGAGAAATTAAAATTTGAAAATCTAAAGTTTTTGAACATAAAGTGGTTGATAGTATGGCTTTGGAAGGGTTTTTGATTTTCATACATCGAAGGTTTTTGTTGAAGTAAGTTTTTTAGATGTGTTTTTTCTCTCTCCCCAATGTCTTCTTCATCCTTCTTTTTATAATCTTCGAACTTCTCTTGAATAATTATCACAATAATGGATGTCCGATATCTTCAATTCTTCTTTTGAAAAAATGATGACTAGTTGCTTTGTCCATTTGTAGAATTATTTCATCTTCTAAATAATAGTGATTGGTTGCCTTGTCCTCTTGTAAAATTATTGCTCCCTATATTGACTTTTGTAGAAACTTTCCACTAGTAGAGATTTTGTCCATTAGTAGAAAGATATTCCATCAAATTGCTTGAGTGATCTTCTTTGTCGGCCATGATTTGATAATAGAAAGTAGAGTTTTGATAATTTTCTTTTGATAATTTCTTACTTTTACATTTTTACATTTTATATGGAGTAAAAATGTTACAACACTTATTACATTATTAGAGGCTTAAAATAACATCATTATATGGATCTTGAGCATCTTGATACTGATCTTGATCATTGTTTGAACTGCCTGAAGTAGAATTTTTTATTTCATTGATAATTTTCTGAATTTCTTCTGGAGAAGAACTTGCTGCTTGAATTCTTGAAATGATATCTGAACTTTCTCCTTTGATAGTTTTTTGAATAGGGGTTTGGTAACATAATTTATAATATTCATCCACAGCTTGAGTACCAGCCTTTTCACTAGGAAACTTATTCCACCACTTAACACGATAATGTCTATGTAATGCTGGAGGTGATAATGGAGTAGTCTGAGCTTCTTGATAAAAATATGTCCATGACATAATCCAAGGTAGTCTTAGAACACACATAAATTGAAGGGTGTATTCAAATAATGGTGTTCCATCTTTCTCAAAATATTTTTTAAATTTGTTGAATGCTTCCAAAACAAATGGAGGAAATGCTTCTGGACAAATTCCCATGTATTGGAACCATTTGACAAACCATAAAGGATAGTTGTTTGAAAAATCTTTGTCAAAGTAAATAAACCATGAATGATTATAGTTCCGTAATAAGAATGTCTTGTACCATGCTTCTTGATAATCATAATAATTAAAATATGGGAGAGCGGGAAAACCAGCAAGGGTTTTCTTAATATATGGTCTTGATCCCCATTCTTCTGGAGTTAAAATCCTTCTAATCCTTACTTTGCTAAAATCAATTTTTGAGGGATCTCTCGGGTTCATATTATGCTCTACAATAATTGATTCTGAATCAATAAGAATAGCTTGATAATATTCTCTAGTCTTGTACTCATCATTGAAGAAATGACAATCTCTAGGAAATAGATAGTTGATCAAACTTAGAAAACTCTCATTTACCTTTTCAACCTCACATGGTTCAAGAATTTTGATTATATGGGAATAAGGGTTTTTAATATATGGAATGGGTTCAGAATCTAATTTGGAAGATTTGGAAGTGGAAATTTTGTTTATTGAATTTTGAGTAGAAGTTGGAGTAGGTGAAAATATACTAGAATACATTGGTGTAAAAGGTGGTCTTGGTCTCGGAGTCATAGGAGCAAACCTAATTGGTGCTGGTAATGCTGGAAAATTTTGCTTGGTAGGGGTTGAGGGACTCGAAGAACTTTCTTTTGATAATGTTTTCTTTGACAAAATAAGCTTTTGAGAAGAATTTTGATTCATGTTCCCTGTAAAAATTCTCTTGATAAGAAATCTGGTAAAGAATTATTTTCTCCCTTAATAAATTCAATTTGAAAATCAAAATTGCTTAATAATGCTTGCCATCTTGCAAAAATCTGTTTAGAAATTAAATTTTTAATATCCTTTTCTAAAATATATTTTGCAGATAAACAATCAATTCTTAAAATAAATTTTTTCATATATAAATCATCTTCAAATTTTTTAATATTTAAAACTATACTTAAAATCTCTTTTTTAATAGTAGAATAGTTTTTCTGAGTTTCATTCCATGATCCTGAATAAAATCTGACTAATTCTTCACTACTATTATTAGGTAATTTTTGTTTTAATATACCTCCATAACCTAAATTACTTGCATCCGTTTCGACTATAAGATTAGCCTCGGGGTGAGGAATATTTAAGCAAGGTAAATATTTTATTTTTTCTTTTATATGTCTTACTATATTAGAATGTTCTTCTGTCCATGGTTTAGGATTTTTCTTTAACCTATCATATAACGGTTTACAAATAATTCCTAAATCTTTAAAGAAATCGTGTATATAATTTAAACATCCTAAAAATCTTTGTAATTGATTTTTATCTTTTATTTCATCAGGGAATTTAGTTGAAAATTCTAAACTTCTATCTATTGGTTTTATAGTTCCTTGAATTATATTATGTCCTAAAAATCTTATTTCTGTTTGAAATAGAGATATTTTAGTTGGTGAAACTGCTAATCCCTTTTTATATATAATGTCATAGAATGCATTTAAATGTTTAAAATGTTGATCTATATTCTTTGAAAATATCAAAACATCGTCAATATAAACTATTGCAAAATTTCCTAAAGGTAGAATTATATCATTCATTATATTTTGGAATTCAGATGGAGCATTTTTTAATCCAAAAGGCATTACGTTCCATTCATAATGCCCAAAAGGAACATTAAAACCTGTTTTATATTTGTCTTCTTCTTTTATTTGAATTTGCCAAAATCCAGATTTCATATCGAATTTAGAAAATATTTTTGAATCATAAAGCTTTTTTAATAAATCTCTTTTGTTTGGTATAGGATATCTAATCCATTCTAGAACTTTATTTAAAGGTTTATAATTTATAACTAATCTTGGTGCTCCCCTTTCTATTTCAGCATTATTTACAACATAGAAAGCTGAGGAGGACCATGGGGATTTTGATGGTCGTATAAGCTTTTTATCTAATAAGTCTTGTATTTCTTTTTTACAATGTTGTTCTAATTCTATAGACATATGTATGGATTTTGATTTAGTAGGTATATTTTTCTCACTAAAATCCTTAGTATAGGGTAATCCTACTATATGTTGTTTTCTTTTCCAAAAAGCATTAGGTATAGTTGAACATACATTATTTTTAAATTTTTCTTCTAGTATTTTTATTCTAGTTTGTATATTCTTGTCTTTTAGTTGATTGCATATTCTTTTGTCATTTATTTCATTTACTAGATATTTTACTTGTTTCTTTTTATTTTCTAATATATTTATTTCCTTGGTTACAATTGGGTGAATAAATTCAAAAAATATGTCTTT
Source organism: Pseudognaphalium luteoalbum (assembly GCA_963422505.1). NCBI lineage: Eukaryota > Viridiplantae > Streptophyta > Magnoliopsida > Asterales > Asteraceae > Pseudognaphalium > Pseudognaphalium luteoalbum. Next base: position 62,984,337 of record OY730194.1, read on the forward strand.
ATTTAAGACTTTAGTAGTTAATCCTTTTTCATCTGCATTGAAAGGGTATAATTGTAATATAAATGGTTGTCCTAATATTAGTTGAGAAGTTAAATTCTTTACAAGAATTAATTGAGTATTATAACAATAATTGTCTTTACATATATGAACATTAGATAATTTATAATTTATTTTTAATCTAGATCCACTTGCAGAGGATAACTTTTCTGTGGATTTTTCATAATATTGAGTTGGAATTAAACCTTCCTGAATACAATTTAAATCTGCTCCTGAATCTAATAAAGCTGTTAATGATAGCTTAAAGTTTTTATTAATAACTATTGTTAATTTTGTATACCACCTTTGATAATTTACTTTTCTTATTATATTTACTACTTTAGGTTCATCTTCTGACTTTTCTTCATATAATGATTTCTCATTATCCTCTAATTTTTCTAGTCTTTGTTTTAGTATTTTTATTTCTAATTTTACGTTATTAAGTTCTTCTTGTAATTCTGGAATTGTTATGGGATTTATATTTCTATTAAATCTTTTACAAATTTCATTAAAATTATATTCTTGTTTGTAATTTATATGTTCTTCTTCTTTATTATTTAATTTTTCTTCTAATTTCTGAAAATAGATTTTTTTTATATCTTTATCTTCTATTTTATTTATTAAATCTATTAATTGTTCTATTGCACCATCTTTAGTTATAACATTAATTGATTTATAATCACAATTACAATTTCCTATACATTCACATACTTCAGATTCACTACTAGAGGTATTTTCTTCTAGAACATTAATATCATTTTCACTATAATCTGAAATACTTGACTCGCTTGAATTATCTTTTATAACTAATTTACTGATTTGTTTTTTGAGTTCATCTGATATATTCAATTCATTTATTTTCCTTTTAACATAACAATCCTTCGCCATATGTCCATTTCTTCCACATTTATAACATATTATAATATCTTTTTGTTTATGTTGATTAAAGTTTTTATAAGGAATATTTCTTTTTCTCCTAAACTTATTTTTCTTATAATCATTTTCTTTCTTATATTCTTGATCTTTTTTATAATGCTTTTTATATTTTATACATCTATTTTTATGTCTATATTTAATTTTCTTAGAACTAGAAGGAGGTAATTTTAGAGATTCATATCCATATTGTTGACAAAAATCTCCTAATTCTTGTCTAGAATTAACACCTTCTTTCTTAATTTTAGCTTTTAGTTTTAGATCTGAACATATAGCTAAACCTTCTTGGTTTACATAATTTATAATTTCACCATATGTTAATTCTTTATAAGGTATATTATTAATATAATCATGACTTAATTTATTTCTAATCCTTTCAGCAAATAATTTAGGTAAACCTGCTATAAATCTTTCTTTCCAATATGCTTCTTTACAGTCTGGCCTGGTCATTACTTTTGCTAAAAATACATCTTTATACCATCTAAAATCTTGTAATTTTCTACATGTTAAATTCAATAGTATAGATGAATTTCTTTCTTGATAAGCAGTTGGATTTCCTACATAATTTTTTAATATAGCATATATTAAAGTATTTAACATATCATCTATTTCTGTTTGACTAATTTGACCATTTTCATTTTTAATTGTAGTCTTTTTTGCACTAAATATAGAATTTTTTTCTTCTTGAGTTACATAACTATCCCACCAGCCTTTTAAAATTCCAGTGAATCCTGATATAATCATTTGTGTTACTTGTAATTCAGTATTATTATGTGATTTATATGCAGTAGCTGCCATGGTCATTTCTTGTAACAAATTTAAAATTTGATATTCTGTTTGGCCGTCTATATTCCATTCATATATAGAAGTTCCATCATATTTGGCTTGTACTATAGTATGACGTTCTTCATATTGTAAATCTGGAGGCGTTGGTCTATAATAATAGTTTCTTGTTTCTGGCCTTGGAGTATAAGTTTTATCTGAAGTATAAGAGTTATGTTTAATTTTACTTATTTCATTATTATCAAATTGATTTTCTATATTAGGGATATCATCTTCTGAAAATTCTTCTTCGTTTATTACATTAATTTTATTACCTGATATATGTAATTGAGATAATTTATTTTCAATTTCTTTTAATATATTATTCTGTCTTCCTAAATTTATTGGAGTATCTATTTGATATGGTATAAATAAAGGACTTTCTTCTATAACTAATTTATTATTAGATTTAGAAGTACTATGTTTATTATCTTCATTCTTTTCAATTCTGTCTAATTGTTGTCCTATAGTATTTAATATTTCATTTGTATAATTATTTTGGTATGCTATTTGTTTTAGAGTTTTATTAGAATCTTGTTCCTTTTTTATTTCTACTAAAGGCACACCTATATATTCTTTATTACTCTGCTTTATAATTATATCTTCATAAGGCGGATGAATTCCTACAGACTCTTCTTGTGTTTTAAGATTAATATATGTCTTGTTTATTTTAGTTATTGTTTCGGCCTTTTCTAGAAAGGGAAAATCTATTTTTTCTTTTACACAATATATATGTAACCATGAAAAGAATGGCATAACTTCATTATTTTCAAATATATACAAATGCCAATTTAATTGATTTATATATCTTTGATTTTTATCAAACTTATAATTATACCAATTTAATTTTTCTTTATTATAATCATTATTTATTTCATTTTCTAAATAATTTAATTCTTTTATAGTTATAGTTGTTTTTATTTTTGGCATTTTAACAAATGACTAATTTAGCTCTTTCTTCTGCAGCTAATTCAAAGTTTATATTTATTTTAGTTTTTATATAATTATAATACCATTGTAGACTTTCTTTATAGATTTTATTAAAATTTTTACTATTTTCTTCATATCTTTTATTTTCTTTAATCAAATTACGAGTTTTTTCTAATTGTATTAGTAAATTTTCTCTCTCTTTATATAATCTATTGAGATATAAAGTTATACTATAATTCATATATAACCATCCATTTACTTGTATTTTTGTATCACTCATAATTGCTCATCTCTGTAACAATCTACTTCAGATCTAGTTGGTTTGTATATATCACTAAAATCATCACTTTTATTATCATCTTCATATAACGGTTTAGGAATAGATATATTAAAATCAACTCCTCGAACTCTCATAGACTGAGTTTTTCTTAAAAAGTTTTCACTAGATTTAGAACTAGAGGTTTCATGAATATAAGTAGAGAATCTAGATAGTTCTATATCATTTTCAAAATTTATATCTATAGTTCCATCTGTATGTTCTATTATGTTAGATATTTGTTTAGAATTTTCTAAAGATTTAGGTGAATTTATATCTTCTAATTTCCATTTTTGATTTTGAGTAATTTCATTCCATTTTAGCTTTTTAGGTATATTTATTCTAGAATGTTGAGTATTTGCTTCAAATATTAAAGTTTCATCTTTAGGTGATGCTAATCTAGACCGAGGTTCTATAGTAGTTGTCATGGTTTTATATAAAATTCTATATATTACAACTATAGGGTCAGATCCTTCTTTTATTTCTAAATTATGTGTTTTAATAGTTAAAGTTAACGTATCTAATATATTTCTATCAGACAAAGATATGGTAAAATTTGGATAACAATTAAAGTATATAGGACCATTACATATATTAGATTCTGCCATAGCTAATAAAGAATTCTGAAAATTTAAAAGTCTAGCATCTCTTAATATAAGTAAAGTGGGAACATCTATACCTATTCTTGTCATAGGTTTAATAGCTACTTGAACTAATCCTATATGTAAAAATTTATAATTTTTTCTATGTTCTTTAATAGCACTGTTTGAAAAGAGTTGTATATGTTGATGATTTTGCAAAAGAGGTAAAGTTTTTTCTGTTGTTTTTATAGAATATCCTTGAAAATAATCAAAAGAACCAATTTTATAAATACTACTAATCTTTTGTTTAGGTATATTCCAATTTAATAAACTATTTTCAATATTTGAAATAGAAATTTCCATTGAATTTGTTTGATCTTGTTCTTCTTCAATATCAGAAGTAAAACTATCTTTTCGATTTAATAGTAGCTTAGAGAATTTATTCATATTTAATTAAATAATTTCTTAAATTCTAACCTTGTAAAAAAATCTTAATTTATAGTGTTGATCGAGTATACCTTCTCCGGGAACACCCTCATATCTTCGTGGTCCGGCCGTCTTACCATCACACTGCGGCTAATCCATCCGAATAATCGACAGGGCTTACCAACGTAGAGATATATTCTTTCAACATTTAAACCAATCTTTTCTTTTAACAAGGTTGAAAGTAATCATTATTTAATTATGTAAGAATATAATTCATATTACTACTACTATTTTCAAAAATAGTAGGTCATGGCTATTATTATTATTATTATTAGTGCAATTATTATTATTATAATTATATTACTGTAACACCCGTTAAATTAGGGCTATAATTAGCACCTAAACTACTTGTAATTATGTGTAATTAGTTTTGTATTAATCTAAATATACGTGATATTTTGTGTAATTACGTACACGCTTACGCGATTTGATTTAAATTGCGCACTTATGTACTGGACGGAGTCTGACACTATTTTACTATGGGCGTTGGTGATAAAGTTAATATAATGTGGAATTCCAAACAAATATTATTTACTATAATATATTACGATAATATATTACATGAATTTTCGTATTTGTTTACGACATATTTATAAATCTTAAAAAGATTTCGCGATTAAACGACTATGGAATTTAACCGACTACGAGACATAACACGATATTCAAAAACACAAACACGCGAGCCCGAGACCCAAGTTGGGTCGGCCCAGACCCGTGAACCCAACCCCAAACCAACCCATGACCCAACTCCTTTTAAACCCATTTCTTCCCCAAATTCATCTCAATTCACACACACACACACATCCACCTCAAATTCTCTCATCTCTCTCAACCTCACCTCCATCTCTCCCTCTAAAACTGAAACTCAGCAACATCAACATCACCACCATCAAAACCGTCCATCATCATTATCAAGAACAAGCTTAAGGATCATCACCATCTTCATCTTCTTCATTGTCCATTTTGAGGTATGAAAACTTTAAACTCTTTTAAACTACTTGTAAAGCTTAGATCTACATGCTAGAACATTTACTCAACAAGATTATGCCCAAAAATCCCCTTGAAAACGCTTTAAAAATTGAAATCCACACAAAATTTATGAACAGCTCGTTCTGCGAACCGAGATCCAACTCAGTTCGCAACCCTGATCTGCGAACTGAGTTTTGCGAGTTGACTTTGACTCGCGAAGTCAAACTACGAACCGAACTGACTTGCGAGTTGACTTGCGAAATGACTTGCGAGTTGACTTACGAACTGACTTGCGAGTCGACCTTCGAACAGACCTGCGAGTCAAGTTTTTGCAAGCCGAACCTTGTTCTACGAACCGAACTCGGTTCGCAGCCTATCCTGCTTTGCGAGCCCAAACTCAGCTCGCACCGCGAACTCGGTTCGCAACACCTTTTTAGTCCGCATCCAGACTAGGTCAATTTTCCCGATTTTAAATTCCAGATGCGATTTTTACCAAAACAATGTAGTAGAAATAAAAATTTTTCAAGCTGACCTGGCAGCTCGACCCCAGCCAGGGGCTCTGCCCCTTGGACCCCGCTACCAGGGGCGCTGCCTCCGGACCCCCGTCATCCAGGAACTTGTAAATACTTTTCACACTAAGTGTCGAACACTTACAAATAATGAAACCTGATACAACGATACATATAATAATAACACTTTTGGATTACAAACCGTCACCAATGGGCCATACTTGTTTTCAAACTACAAAATCAAATACTAAACAAACACTTGGACATTTTCTAGTTGCGTAGACAACTAGCATGGGTGATCTTTCAAGACACCAACTTATTTACTTATTTACTTACAACCTTGTGCGTTTCGGATGCCAGAAGGTTGCAGAGTTCTGAGAACCAATATACGGACTTACATCCGCTTTACTTACTTGATTTCATCTTCACACTTGCTAGACTCAGGTGAGTCTTACAGTCCACTTTTACTGTTTTCTACTTTGGGGTGAGATATTTGCTACCGTTTTACGTATGAACACAAGTACTAAACTGTTTACACTACTTTTACACGCATTACATGAGTTACTTTTATCCACTGAAAGCCTCCTATCATAAGTTGTTAGTTATGAACTTAAGCGCGATTACTAGTAGATGGATCCATATGGGACTGACAATCCCTGCCTGGGGTAGTAGCGCTACCACAGATTACACCATAGAAACATGCATATTAGTATTTGTTACATATGAGTGTTCGGATAGCACTCACGGGGGTACATGATACTGTACTTAACTGTACCATTCACACTACACTGTTAAGCTTCAACTTGTGAGCTCATGGTAATTGTGTCGACTTACTGATTTACTGAGTTACTGAATTACTTACCTTGTTCAAGGGTATTACTGGTACTTACTTGTGGTTCATAAATGATTTACTTTACTAAACCTGTAAGGTTCACCAACCTTTTGGTTGACACTTTTTAGCATTTATCTCAGGTTTACAACAGCAGTAGGACTGCACACCCTCAGGACTGATAGCTCGATTCGCATGCATACAAACTTGTGGAGATTCTCTTGCATTACTTTTTGTATATCAGTTATGTATTAGGATCTCTAGGAAATTATTTTCAAACTCGATGCTTGTTATCCTGGTTTAACAATGTAATACTTTTGTACTATTGTACGACGTTGCATATAGATGTCGTTTGCTTTACCTTTGTGCTGTGATATTTGATTAGTAGCACCTCAAAGCTTGTTTCCGCTAATCAGTATATTTGGGGGTGTTACAGATTAGTATCAGAGCCTAAGGTTATAGCGAACTAGGTTGCATTTAGTGTGCCTAGACTATGACCGTTAGGTAGTATTTCCTTATTAGGTATGACTGGTTCAGGAATTACATCATACGACTCTAATTTAACATAGCCTGATCAACTATGTACAATTAAGGAAAGATGATGTGAATTCTGAAAGGGGTTATATTGAACATGGATACACTAGTTGACTCTGACCACGAGAGAAACAGGACCAAATGTTGGTACATTTAGTGTGTCAGTCAGTTGGTCTATTGAGTTGTAAGTGTCGTTAGTTGATTATCATAGAAAAGTCATTTTATGTTAGGCGACACTTAAGTTTAGTATTAGGCGACACTTGCCTAAGTGACACATGAAGGCGGCCACATGTGTCACTAGCCAAGTGACGCATGTCTGCCATTTTGTGTTAGTATTTAAGCAAACCTACGGGTTTTTGACTAGGGTTGATGAAACCCTAGCACCATTTTTCGACTAAACTCAATTGTAAAAGGTTCCAATACGTTAGTTAAGCTAATAAACTCGGTTTACTTCATTGATCAATTGTTTTCGGTTTGAGTTTATTATTGTTTTGTATGATTGTTTGATTCCGCCTTATAATCATTCTCGTTCATCACTTAGATCCACGTACAAAGGGGCTATCAACTGGTATCAGAGCAACTAAGTGGTTTGATCGACGTTTCATTCGTGTATTGGAAGGTTTTCGGTTAGAATTTGTGAAGATCATTGGAATTGTTGCAATTTTCGGATCAATTAGGTGCTATTCTTACGTTTTGAATCAAGATTTACAGGTTTTGTTCGTTAGGGATCGAAGGATTTTCGTTAGGTTTACGAAAATTCGTGAATTAGGGTTTTTGGGGTGTTACAGCCGTTTTAGCGTCACTCGAAGCGTCACTTCGCAAGCTCTAGCGACACTTCGTAGCGTCACTTCATCCGACACTAAGTAAGATCAATTAGGGTTTCACCGACACTCAAGTGCATCACTTGGCAAGTTTCAACGACACTTCGTAGCGTCACTTAAACACGTCACTTGTTTGTTAGACGACACTCAAGTGCGTCACTTATACACGTCAATTGTGTGTTATCCGACACTACTGTGCGTCACTTATCTTAGTGACGCCATTTGCATAATACGTCACTCAAGTCCGACACTTGGGTATGTCACTTCTATTGGCTTACCGACACTTCCTTAGTGTCGGTACTCTTGGTTATACGTCACTTACAAGCGTCACTTACCCTAGTGACGCTATACTAAGCGACACTTCTGTGCGTCACTTCCTAAGTGACGCCTTTATTACTAATTTTCTTCCAAGTTTTGTTTTTTGAGCTATTTTCCAGATTCGTTTAAATGGCAGCTGACAAGGAAGATATTAGAGGAATTAGGGAGATGATCAAACAGGGAAATGATATCGGTTCGAGCAATAAACCTTCGTTGTTCACTGCAAATATGGATTATGCGTACTGGAGAGATAGATTTGAATAGTTTGTAGACTTTCATTGTACAGAACTTTGGGGTCCACTAAAACAACGATATGAGGCTCCGGTTGCTGAAGGAATCTCTCATGGAATTCCTCCACCTAAATCGTACAATGCCATGACACCTCAAGAGAGAAAGGAACTAGAGATAGAAAGGAAGGCACATTCCGCTATATGTATGTGTTTAACAAAGGATATTATGAGACTCTTTAAAACTCATGACATAACTTATGATTTGTGGAAGGAAATAGAAACGAGGTGCGGGGGCAATGAAAAATACAAGGAGGCCAAGTTAGAATTAATCAAGAAGCAATATGAGCTGTTTGACATATTTCCTAATGAGACTACTTCTGGATTATTCACCCGATACTCACAATTGGTTAGTGAGTTAATTGAAGGAGGATACAATCTCACTGCACTGGAGATAAACAAGAAATTGTTGGATGTGTTGCCAAGTGCTTGGGATGTGAAGGTCCAATTCTTGAAGGAAAATCAAGAATTAGCTAGAATGACTTTGGACCAATTGATAGGCGTTCTTCAAGCTCATGCTATGGAGTTGAAGAAGAAAGAATGCAAGTCAAGTGGATTTGTACAAAATCCCACACTATATGGAGGACAAGTCAACTCCGGCAAGAGTTATGGTGGAATGGCATTCATGACAGATACAAGTTCACCATCTTATTCAACTGGGGCTCAACATGCAGCCTACATTTCTGGTACAACTCAAGGATCACAACAGCAGGTTTCAGTATCACCAGCTATACAAGAGCAAGCTACAATTTATACAGCTTTTCTAAGCTCTTACAAAGATTTGGTTACTCAACCAAATACCACTTTGGAAATGACTAAGGAGGATTATAGTCAGCTGGATGACGATGATTTAGAGCAAATGGATTTAAACTGGAACATTGCTATGATCTCAAGGAGGGTTCAAAAGTTCTTGCAGAGGACGGGACGAAAGAGCTTAGAAGGAAATGGGAAGACCGGATTTGGTTTTGATAAAAGCAAGGTCCGATGTTATAACTGTCAGAACTTGGGTCACTTTGCTAGGGAATGCGAGAAACCCAAGATGCCACCATCGGGTCTTACTAAGCCTGATCCACCTAAGGAAAATGAGAAAGAAGAAATCAATTCGTTGGCTGTGGACAATGCTTTGGTCATTTTTGAGCCAACCGCTTCTAACTGGAGTGTTCAGGCTGCACAATTTCAGTGTCTGATGGCTCACATCACACCCGAGGTACAAAATGAACCAATTGAGCCTTTTAATTGTGCTACTTGTATTCAATTGACTGAATCTCTTGAGGTCTATCAAAAGGACAATTTAAACTTGCGGGAAAAGATTGTTAAACTTACAGAATCTAATAAGTTTTGCAAGAAAATGAAAAACTTTATGAAAAACATATTGAGGCTCACAAGTTAGACACTCAAACTTTTTAAGCAAAGGTCTTTAGTCAGCAAGATGCAATTAAAAGTTATCTTACTGAAATTGAACTGTTGAATAAAGAACTATCTGATTTAAAAGGTGCGTTTGATAATTATAAAAGTAAAATCTTAGGTTCTTCATCCGCAACGTTTTTCTTTAATGAAATCGTTAACAAACAAGGGACAAGCGGTAAAAAGAAGGAAGGACTTGGTTATAACCAAGTACCACCACCTTCTCATGCCGAATATTGTCCTGCGCCTGTTAAGGAAGGCCTTGAAGAAATTCCAGTTGATTATACAAAGCTTTATGGTATTAAAGCAAAAGAAGCTAAGCAAAACAAACTGACAAAGGAGAAAACCAAAAGGCCAGAGTATCCTTTGCCTCAGTTTGTTAAGCCTGAATGTAAATATTCAGTTTATACTGACGAGGTTGTTGAGATTGAGGACATTACTGATCATGAGTATCCTGAATTTAAGAAGGTTGAAGTTAAATCTGAAAAAGTGGCCTTAAAAGTTAAGCTTTCAATTAAGGTTCAAACTCAAAAAGGAAAAGACAAGGTTTTAAATTCGAAATCACAAACTTTACAGTCACCTGTAAAGATTTTGCAACATAAAGTTTTAAATGAAAACGTTTCTTGTAATAAACCTTCCACTTCAACCTCTCAACCAAAACAAACAACTTCTAAGACGTGCACGCAATGTTCATGTTCTAGAAATGTTTCACTACCTCCTGTGTTAAGTCCTCAACCTCAACCATTTGTTGAGACTCGTTCTTGTTTCTATTGCAAGAGACAAGGACACTTGATTCGTGAATGTCCCAAACTTTCTCATCAACGCTATGGGAGAGAGATGCCTAGGACATCAGTTTATCGAAATTCATTTTCAAAATCACCTCCTAGGCGTTATTCAAACTCTCCCAAGCCTGCTGAGAAACCGAGTAATGCTGGACAAAATTCTTTGCCAAAACCAAAGCCCGACATTACTCAGAAGCCAAATTCCAAACCATCTAACGTTTGGAAGCGAAAAGAGTCTACTGTGGACTCTAATATCGTCAACAATAACACATTGGATAAAAATTCTGATTTGTTTAAGAATAAAATTCTATCTGATGTGCTTATTGTTGATGATTTCGGTAGAACTAAGTCTGTAAAGGATTGGGTTACCGTTTCTCACTAATCTCCTTATTTTTATGTGTTGCAGCAGTCTGAACGTGTGAAAGATAGCGAATGGTTTATGGATAGTGGCTGCTCGCGACACATGACTGGTGATGTGTCTCTACTTGTGGATATTAAACCATACGCAGGAGGACATGTGGCCTTTGCAGGAGATACAGGAGGAACAATTTCTGGTAGAGGAACGCTAACAAATGGGAAGGTTAGCTTTGAGAACATAAACTATGTGGCAGAACTTCAACATAACTTGCTGAGCGTTTCACAAGTTTGTGATAAAGACTATACCACGTCATTTACGAAGACTGAGTGTGTTATACTGAAGCCAGGGTATGTCATTCCCGAGGAATGGGTGTTAATGCGAGCACCTAGAAGAAATGACACCTATGTGAGAATATGGGAACTGTGGAGACTACAAGATAATTTACTTGTCTACTCTCAAAGGCTTCTGAAAAGGAATCACTCCTTTGGCATAGACGGATGGGACATATTCATTTCCGTAAAATGAATTTTCTGATTAATAATGACTTAGTGAGGGGAGTTCCAAAACAGTCCTTTGCTTTGAAGGATGACTGTATTTCTTGCCACAAGGGCAAACTCCACAAGAAGTCCCATAAGTCTAAGGTAGTGAATTCCATTGTTGCTCCATTGGAACTAATACATATGGATCTTTTTGGTCCCTTTTCTACAAAGAGCATTGGTGGTCGTTCTTATTGTTTGGAAGTTACTGATGACTACTCAAGGTTTTCGTGGGTCTATTTTCTTGCTACAAAGGATGAGACAGCGGGAATTCTGGTTTACTTGTTGGATAAGTTGGCAAATTTGTGCAACTTAAAGGTTAAGAGACTGCGAAGTGATAATGGAACCGAGTTCAAGAATTCAACTCTCGAGTTATTCTGTGCTTCAAGAGGCATTGATCATTAATTCAGTGCTCCAAGAACTCCTCAACAGAATGGAGTTGCAGAACAAAAGAATAGAACTATTATCGAGACAGCTCGGACTATGCTAGCAGATTCAAAGCTGCCTATCATTTTCTGGGCTGAGGCAGTTAATACTGCTTGTTATGTTCTGAATCGGGGTGCTCTCGGTTAAGAAAAAGAACAAGACATGCTATGAGCTTTTCAATAACCGCAAGCCGAACCTGCAGTTTCTAGAGCCGTTTGGGTGTCCATGCATGATTATGGTTACTAAAGAACGTGTCTCTAAGTTTGGTGATAAAGCTGTTGAAGGGATCTTTCTTGGATATTCAGTTAATTCTCCAAACAAAAGAGTCTACAACAAATCGACTAATCAGATAGAGGAACATTTTGAGGTAAAATGTTTAAGGTATACGGAACCTCCTCAAGGCACGGGTCCGGGTTGGTTTTTCAACTATGGTAAACTCTTTAACTCTTTCAACATTCCGGAAGAAGATGATACGGAAGAGTTGGTTACCTTGCTTCATGGAATCAATATTTCTCAAGAAACATTTGGTTCTAAACCATCCGATCCAAAACCCGATGCGTCACCCAATCAATCCTCTCCAACACCTACTCCAACACCCACACCTACACCTACACCACCATCTTCTGATATTCCTTCTACTTCAGGAAATATCAATGCAATGGATCTTCATGATGATCCAGAAATGCCTCCTTTAGAAGAAGACGGAGCAGAAGAAGAAATGGCTCCTTCTCATCTCTTTACTGATGAAGCAGATGAAGAAGCAACTCCTGTCACTGAAGGAGATTTGAACAACTTGGGTTTGACTCTTGTGCCGGATGTCATTCCAGTTACTCGTGTACATAAGGATCACCCCATTGAGAATATAATTGGTGATCCTTACTCTAAAGTTCAAACGAGAACTCAAGCAAAGCAAACAGCTGAAGACAAGCAAACTTCGGCTGAACAGGTTTTGGGCCTCATGGAAACTGTCGAATCATGCCATCTTTCTCAAATTGAACCTAAAAAGGTTGAGGAAGCATTGAAAGATCCATCGTGGGTCGAGGCCATGCAAGAGGAATTGCAGCAATTTAAGAAGCTGCAAGTTTGGGAAATCGTGCCATTACCCAAAGGTGCTCATCTTACGGGCACTCGTTGGGTATTTCGAAACAAGATGGATGACAAAGGTGTGGTAATTCGGAATAAAGCGCGTTTGGTGGTTCAAGGTTTCAGTCAAATTGAGGGTTTGGACTACGATGAAGTATTTGCTCCTGTTGCTCGATTGGAGTCCATTCGGATTTTCTTGGCATTTGCTTCTTTCAAAGGCTTTCGAGTTTACCAACTTTATGTAAAATGTGCGTTTCTGTATGGTGAGGTAGATGCTGAGATATACGTCAAACAGCCTCCAGGCTTTGAAGACCCTACGCATCCTAATCATGTGTGCAAACTGAGCAAAGCTTTGTATGGTCTTCATCAATCACCAAGACTTTGGTATGAGAGGCTTACTACGTATTTGTTAAAAAATGGTTTCACGAGAGGCCAAATCGATAGCACACTTTTCACCAAAGGAGAGGGAGAAGATTTGCTACTGGTGCAAGTTTATGTGGACGACATCATCTTCGGTTCTCCAAATGAGGCTTTGTGCAAGGAATTCGAGGTTTTAATGAAGTCTGAGTTTGAGATGAGTGCGATGGGAGAACTTACTTTCTTTTTAGGTGTGCAAGTTGAGCAATCAGCCAAAGGAATTTATATTCATCAGTCAAAATATGTCAATGACATGTTGACTAGGTATGACTTGCTTGATTGTAAAACCTATGGTACTCCCATCGACATAAATCACAATCTTGGACCCGATGAGCATGAAGAGGACTGCAAGGAGAAAGACTATCGTTCAATGATAGGGTCTCTAATGTATCTTACTGCCTCAAGACCAGATATTGTGTTTGCGGTTTCGCTATGTTCGAGATATCAAGCGAAGCCAAAGGTAACTCATATGAAGGCTGTGAAGCGAATTTTTGGATATCTCAAATATAGGCCAACTCTTGGTCTATGGTATTCAAATGAGAAGTCATTTGCTTTAACTGCCTATTCGGATTCGGATCATGGTGGCTGCAAAATGGATAAGAAGTCAACAACTGGAGGATGTCAGTTTCTCGGATCGCGGTTGGTTTCTTGGCAGTGCAAAAAGCAGACCACGGTTGCAACTTCTACAGCTGAGGCCGAGTATGTTGCTGCTGCAAGCTGCTGTTCTCAAGTCCTTTGGATCCAGCATCAACTACGTGATTACGGGTTACTTCTTTCTATGACTCCTATTCATATAGATAATACTGCAGCTATTTCCATAACTCGCAATCCCGTATAACATTCTAAGACCAAACACATTGAACTTAGGTTCCACTTTATACGGGATTGCTATGAGAAACACCTGATAGACCTTGTCCATATAGACACCCTTAAGCAAAATGCTGATCTTTTCACAAAAGCTTTTTCACGCGCTCGTTTTAACGAACTGGTCAACATGATCAGTTTGAGATTCTTTCAAGCTAAAAAATGACTTGTGACTTGGCTTTGTCTTGTAAATTATTAATTGTTAAAAAAAAAAACATGCAACAACCACTCTTTATACTTTTTAGTATTAAAGAAATGCACGGTTACTACATTTTTAAATAGACGTTGAAGTTGTGTCTGTAAACAACTTGGGATATGATAGTACATTGGGTGACATGCACAAAATGGAATTTTAAGGTTTATCTTGGATGTGTCAGTAGATTTATCTGACATGTTGAAAACAGTTTTTATAAACATTGTCTTCATTATACGATATATTAGTAGGCATGTTATGCAAAACTCTATGAGATCTCTTAAGAAGCCTAATAAATAATTGTTTATTTCAAGTGGTATAACACCAAGATGTATGACAAAAGTCTTAATATCTTACTTATGCTAGACATGTTTTCGTGAAAGAAGTTTATTTGATATCATTTGGGGGTATATATTGACAGTTTCCTCTGTTATACGTAAGTATAGACCTGGTCTCTGTTAATATGTACTTAAAAAATTAAGCAAACACAAGTCAAAGTACTTGCAAAGTCTTTAAAATTAAGATACCTTACAAGGTCGCCAAAATGGTTTGACCAAGTCTGGTTTTGCTTAAACCTGAATCAAGCTATGTCGCTCTGTTGTACGTAAGTACAGACCTGTCACCGCTGACTTGATTCTAGATCTGCACTTCCCTTTTACAACATAGGAGGGGATCAAGAATGTTATATATTTCAGGAGGCGCCTTCACTTGACTTCCTCGTGTAGTAACTTTCACTGATTTTCTTATATTCTTTCTGTAAATGGAAGCACGGTCTATGTCTTAAGCTAAGATGTATATCTATGGTGGGGACCACAGTGAAATGTACATACGAATAATAATAAAATTAGCTCCTAGATGTGAGTGTAACATGTTTAAAAGGACAAATATACTGATAATCGTTTTGAAATAATTTTTATATAAAGTGTTTTTAGCATGCCAAGTAAATTTTAAGTGGACAAATATACTGATGATCGAAATAACACTTACTATTCCTAATACATGCATGTTATTCCGATATGATCCCTAACCAGATTAAATCAACTCCGTCACCAAAAAGAATGTGTTAATTATGTACTTGTAAATTTGCATTAATTTTGTGTTAATATTTTTATTTTATTTTATTATTTTTTCTTAATTAGTTTAAATTTGTGTTAAAGCCAAGTTACAGTTATTTTCAAATTCGAGTACCAATTTCAAGACGCACAAAATCGTTAATTTTTTTTTTTTTTAAAAAAAAAGAAAATTCAAAATTTTTCACTAAGTGACTTTATGCGTCACTTAGTAAGTGACGCCCCTAGTGACGCTATAAGTGACGGGTTGAGTGACGCTTATTAGGGTTTTTATATAAATACCCCTTTACACGACACTCAAACTCATCACTTTCACTATTACTATAACGTCACTTCCACTGATTCTGCGTCACTTCGTGTGTCCCTGCGTCACTTCGACTGTTGCGTCTTTTTGGATTTTTTTTGTGGAGTTCAAGCTTGATCTGTGCAATCTGCCTTGCTATTCTTGTTCCTCTCATTCATACGCACCTATTGGTACTAATTTAAACCTCTGTACTTACGTATTCACGATTTAATCATATGTTAGGGTTACGGGTTTAATATTATTCGCGAAATCACTTGATTTGGGATTTGATTGTTAATGATATATGTTAATATATGGTGTGTTTTACTCGTCTTTATCATGCGTATCTCGTGATACCTTTGTTTTTAAAAAACCCCAAATTTGGGTCCAAGTGATTTCTGGACATGAACAGTGACACGATGATCTTCATCGTTGCGTCACTTTGTGCGTCACTTCCTGTAAGTGACGCATCTTGGTAATTAAGAACGTTTACCATCACTACTACCATCACTCATGTAAGTGACGCCTTTATATGCGTCACTTCTTTAAGTGTCAGTTTTAATGACGCCCAGATCTATTCCGTCACTCGCACCGTCACTTTTATAAGTGACGCCTTTCTATGCGTCACTTTCTTAAGTGACTGTGTTAGTGACGCCTTTAGTTTACCGTCACTTGTTCAATGACGCCCGTAATGACGCATAATTTTGACCCGACACTTCTTAAGTGTCGTATCAAATGACGCATGATTTCGCAACGTCACTTACACCAGTGACGCCTTGATAGCGTCACTTACCCTAAGTGACGCTATGGTTGATTTCTGATTCTTGAACACTGTTGCATGCCACACTTCATGAGTGTCGGTACTTGCTCATGCGACACTAATTGAGTGTCGGTACTAGTGTATGCGTCACTTCAAGAGTGACGCCTAAAATCAAATTTTTTCTTGTTTTGATTATTTGCGCTTATTCTGTAACGATATTTTCTGGTGTTATGCAATTTAGTTACAGATGGCAGACGTTGAACATACTGATCTTCAGAATTACTATCGCCGAACCAATACACGACACAATATTGTTGCTTTTCTGGACTCAACGCACAAGAACTCATTACCGTTTCGTCCAATGATCAGTTTTCTTCGACGTTCGAGGATTCATCATGCTATCACCAAATACTACTTGATATGCTAATAGGCTATTATATGTATCGTACATATATATGAATAGGCCTCACACACGTACTATCCCCTAGGTTATAATACGTATGATATATGTATGTGTAGGCCTCAGTTGATACCACTACAACCATGGAATTGGCAACCAACGTTATGCTAAAATGACTCACGATTTCGACGGTGAAATCTAACACTTACCGACCCACAGTAGTGGAATCCACAGTATAAACACGCCCATGCGTTTAAAGCAACGACGACTCAACGGAGTCCACGAAATCTCTCCATTTACTTAGACTAAAATTTCGCCAGTCACATGAACGGAACACCTAGTACCAGACATGACTATAACAACTAAGACTTTCTTTACCCTCTTTGTTCTTTATAGGATCTCTTCAGCAAGAGGTCAAGCACAGCCATGGAGGATCACCCGTCCGACTCTGACCAGATTCATGAGGAACAAGTAGAAGACACCTACCTCGATGGAGAATATGCGCCTGTAGAGCAGTTCGAAGTCGAATGAAATGAAAACCAAAACTTCAGAATAATCGACGTTGAGGCGTATGAACGGGTCATGTAGCAGACAATCGAGATGAACAATCGTACATGGGAGCTGAAATACAAGTGTCAGGACTATGAGAAGGACTATGAGAAGGAGCTGAAAATCATGAAGAGATCCGTCACCCAAAAGGTTAAGGACAAACTACACCACTGGAAAAGGGTGGCCACAAACTTCACTAGGAAAATGAAAAAGTGGGTCAAACGGCTGAGAGGAAAGCCTGTGGAAGGGGATGCACTCCACCGTGCACCGCCACATTACCGAGACTTGCTCGCCGAACGCTATTACCCACGTGACATGTACACGGAATGAAATTCTAAGCGATCAGAAGCCTACCTAGGACTAGCTAGATAGTGATTGTAACCATTTTGCCAAATCTGCGTAAAGCGGGGTTGTAGGATCCGCAAAACATATTGCAAACTCATAACCAGATAATTGTACTATCACATTTTGTAAAACATTACTGTATTCGTGCGGGTATAATATTTCCCGACAAATTTTTGTAAATGATCAATCGAATGTAATGACTATGAACCTCCTTAGTTATAAAATTTACTATTCTTGCGAAATCACCTGCCACATGCGATACTAAAAACCTTGACCACAATGGGTATACAGGATCCCCATCTAGTTCTGCATAAAGCTTTTGAAAATCGTCCGAATTAAGACAAACTCTCGACACTTTCTTTAAACTTCAAAATCCGAGGACTTTCGAACTCATACCTTTAATGACCTCTAATTTCACCATCTCACAATATGATTATCACTTCGTGCTGTTGTATATTACCTCCTTATATACACATATGTGATACATCATAACCTTGTACAAACCTCTCACTTATCTCTTTTTCTTGTTTATTCAAGCATTATGCCTCCGAGATGGCACACGTACAGTGATGCTGAAATCGCTCACTTATTGCCCAGAGTGTTGCTCAAGCCTTGGCTGCCCAACAGCCGAACTCTGGCAGCGAAGATACCACAAACAACACTCCACCCGTCAAGTCCTGTACCTACAAAGAGTTCTTCAATTGTAATCCACTAAATTTCTCTGGAACTGAAGGGGCCATTGGCTTACTACGATGGTTTGAGAAGATGGAGTTTGTGTTCAGAATCTGCAACTGCCCAGAAGACTGCAAGGTCAAGTACTCCATTTGCACCCTTCTGGAAGGTGCCCTAACTTGGTGGAATTCCTATGCTCAAACTGTGGGAATCGATACTGCATATCAACTCCCATGGGAAGTTCTTAAGAAAATGATGTGGGACGAGTACTATCCCCGAGAAGAGTTACAACAACTGGAGGTTGAATTCTGGAACCTAACTGTCGAAGGCAACAACCTCACCGAATATACCACCCGATTCCACCAACTAGCACTTCTTTGCCCAAGTATGGTGGATCCCGAATGCAAATGAATCGAGAGGTATATCTGGGGATCATATCGCGTAAAAAGTCATGTTTTTACTACCGATATCTCTCTCATTCTAGAACGATTCTTGGCATTTTAACTCAAATATAGCACAAATCAATGATATTATGCCAAGATGGTCAAAACAAGGTTGCACGATAAAAATCAAGCAAAATGGACGAAAAACGAAGATTTCACACACGTTTGAAGATTCAAGGCATCAAAATGTGTAATACCCCCAAAATCACTGTTCAGCGGAAGCAAGCTTTGGGGTGCTACTAATCAAATATCACAGCACAAAAGTAAAGCAAACGACATCTATATGCAACGTTTGTAAAATAGGTACATTTCCATACATAAAATGTTTGGAAACATAGAGTTTCTGGTTACAAAATGAAGTTCCCTAGAGTCCGCGCGTATTGCGGGAGATTCTATTACATAATCATAATAAATACAAAAGATAATGCTAAGAATCTCCGTTAAATGCAGTGTAGAAATCATGCGACTCTAGCTAGTATCCTGAGGGAATCCTACTCCGTCTGTGTACCTGAGATACAAAGCTAAAAAGGTCAACACGAATGTTGGTGAATCTCACAGGTTTGTAAATCATATAAGTATTTGAACACAAGCTTTCATCAGTAATGCCCGCAGGCGTAAATCAGGTAATTGCAATACAGCAATGTAAAGTAAGTAAGTTATACCGTTGCCATGAGGCTCATAATCGAAGCTTAACCCGTAAGTAATAAGTTGCTCTCGTGACATGCTCGTAACTGAGCAAGCATAAGTAATGAATAATAGTCGCCCGTTTATACGGTACAGTTCGTGGTAGCGGTACTACCCCGGGCGGGGAGGGTCATTTCCCTAATGGATCCATTAACTAGTGTTCGCGCTTAAGTCCATAACTAACAATATATGATGGAGAGACTTCAGTAAAAGTAAGTAACTCATGCAATCCCGTATAGTAAAATGAGTTGTTCGTACTTGTGTTCAAGAAAAATAAGCAATGCATCTCACCCCATATGTATAAAATAGTAAAAGTGGGGCTGTAAGACTCACCTGAGTCTATTAAGTATGAAGGTGTAATCAAGTAAGTAAAGTGGATGTAACTCCGTACATGGTTCTCCGAACCCTGCAACCCTCTGGCGTCCAAAACGCACAAGGTTGTAAGTAAGCAAGTAATCAATTAAGTAGGTATCTCAAAAGATCACCCATGCTAGTTGTCCACCCAACTAGGAAATGTCCAAGTGTTTGTTTAGTATTTCGTTTGTAGTTTTGAAAAACAAGTATGGCCCGTTGGTGACGGTTTGTAATAATAAGCCAAAAGTCTTATTATTATATGTATCGTTGTATCAGATTTCATTATTTGTAAGTGTTCGACACTTAATGTGAAAAGTATTTACAAGTTCCTAGATGACAGGGGTCCGGGGGCAGCGCCCTTGGTAGCGGGGTCCAAGGGGCGGTAGCCCCTGGCGGGGTCCAAGGGGCAGAGCCCCTGGCTGGGGTCGAGCTGCCACGTCAGCTTGGAAAATTTTTATTTCTACTATATTGTATTAGTGAAAACGCTCCGAAATTTCATTTCAGAGTAATATTAGGCGGTAAAATTTTGGTTTTGACACTTAGTGAAAATCTTAGGTTTTCTTAGTTCTGTCATCTGCGACATTGTGTGCGACGTAGGTTGTTATGTCGCAGGTTATGACTGCGACGTTGGTCTTGGCGTCGCTAAGTGCGACTTCGCAATTTATTGCGACGTTGAGTCTGATGTCGCTATAAGATTGTACTGCGACGTTGGAGTCTACGTCGTTATGTGCGACGTTCGTGATTTAGTGCGACATTGGGGCTTACGTTGCATTATGCGATGTTGAAATGTTTTTGCGACGTAGGCTGCGACGTCGCAGCACTGTTTTTGGTCCAAAAGCGACGTCGTCGTCTGGTCAGGTCCCGGTGGCCGGAAAAACGACCAGACGACTTCCGTTTGGTCCGAAACTTTTACCCAACCCATTTTAGGATATTTTTAGCTTGAACAAACTATGAACATGTAAAAATAAGTGAAAACGATGAATTTCGAGAGTTCGCCAGAAACTTACGAAGTGATGAATCGAAATTCCGGAAAGATAGGAGTGTAGATCGTGATGCGGTGTTTCTTTTCTTCCAAATGAGTGAGTCGATTGGAGCAAGTTTGGTGGTGATTTTCTTAGATTTAAGGTGATGGTGGTTTTGATGAAAGTTGAGAGGAAAAGAAAAGAAAGTAGAGAAGGAGAGAGAGTGAGAATGGAAAAGTGAGGGTGAGGGAGGTGGTGACCCTCACCTTGGCTGATTTTCGGTGGGGGCCCACCGGGTGTGGGTCTCCACTTTACTCCCGTGCAATCGCGCTCCGTGCGGTGTTCGTTTCCTCGTTCGTTTAAACGTTAAATAACTGTCTTATACGTTATATGATATGTTTTAAAATACAAATGTTTATTTAATATTTTTGTTGAAGTATTTTACCAATTACTTAATAATTTAAATGGTTTCGTTTGTTTGTGTGTTAAATGTGTAAGTCGCGTAGACGTTTGTTATATGACACAAAATGTAATTGAAATATTATCAAAATAATATTTGTGACATAAAAGTGTCCTTAATTAATATTACATTACTTGATATAAATGTTCACTAACGTCCGTATGATTTGAATCGAATTACATTCGATTTGAAATTCGTACGATTTAAACCAAATCGCATATTAGTATATATTCAACAATATATATTTTGATACATTAATTAGCCTAGTACCACACTAATTACATGTATTAATAGTTAAGTAGGAACTAATTACTAGTCCTAGCTTGGCAGGTGTCACATTCTCCCCTTGTTAAGAGAATTTCGTCCTGAAATTGAGCTCAAGTCGTATGGGCAGAGTCTGTGAACAGGTGTGGGTATTTCCGTCTCATTTGGTCTTCCCGTTCCCAAGTAAATTCAGGACCACGTCTAGAATTCCACTTGACTTTCACGATGGGGATATGACTCTGTTTCAGTCGTTTGACCTCACGGTCCATGATTTCCATAGGTTCCTCGACAAAATGAAGTTTATCATCGATTTGTATTTCGTCGAGTGGTATAATCAGTGTCTCATCAGATAGACATTTCTTTAAGTTAGAAATGTGAAAGGTAGGATGCACGCTACTAAGTTCGGTAGGTAGCTGCAATCGATATGCCACTGGACCAATTCTCTCGAGAATTTCAAACGGTCCAATGTACCTAGGGTTTAGTTTACCTCGTTTTCCGAATCGAATGACACCCTTCCATGGTGCCACTTTAAGAAGTACCTTGTCCCCAACCTGGAACTCAAGGTGTTTGCGTCTCACGTCAGCGTAACTTTTCTGACGATCACGTGCAGCTTTCAGCCGGTTTTGGATACCAATGATCTTCTCGGTGGTTTCGTGAATGATTTCTGGACCAGTGAGTTGGGTATCTCCCATCTCAGTCCAGCAGATAGGTGATCGACACTTACGTCCGTAGAGTGCCTCGAAAGGTGCAGTCTTAATGCTGGTATGGTAGCTGTTATTGTATGAGAACTTACACAGTGGTAAGTGGTTTTCCCAAGAATTACCATAGTCAATTACGCATGCACGTAACATATCCTCCAGTGTTTGAATAGTTCGTTCGCTCTGGCCATCAGTTTGCGGGTGGTAAGCAGTACTCATATCCAGACGAGTACCGAGAGATTTTTGTAAAGATTGCCAGAAGTTGGAAGTAAAACGACTGTCCCTATCCGAGATGATCGAGGTAGGTACACCATGTCGTGAAACAATTTCTTTGATGTAGATGCGAGCCAGACGCTCCATCTTGTCAGTTTCTTTGATGGCGAGGAAATGGGCAGATTTTGTGAGACGGTCCACAACCACCCAAATGGTGTCGCAACCGTTTGAAGTTTTCGGTAGTTTGGTAATAAAGTCCATGGAAATTTGCTCCCACTTCCATTGAGGGATTTCAGGTTGTTGGAGCAATCCCGAAGGTCTTTGGTGTTCGGCCTTGACCTTGGAACAAGTTAAGCATTTACTGACGAACAAGGCGATGTCAGCTTTCATGTTAGGCCACAAATACAATCCTTTGATGTCGTGATACATCTTGTCAGAACCAGGATGTATAGAGTATCGAGATTTGTGAGCTTCATCCATCACCAAATCTCGCAAGTTTCCGAATTTGGGTAACCATACCCGGTTAGAGAAGTACCGAGTTTCATCAGGTTTGATTTCAACTTGTTTATCCATGCCCCGCAAGGCTTCATGGATGATGTTTTCAGGTTTGAGTGCTTCGAGTTGAGCGGCAAGAACTTGGGTGATGAGATCGTTGTGGATGGTAATACTGAGAGCTCTGACTCGAAGGGGTTTCACTCGTTCCTTTCGGCTTAAGGCATCGGCAACTACGTTCGCCTTGCCGGGGTGATATTTGATTTCGCAGTCGTAGTCACTAAGTAACTCAACCCAACGACGTTGCCTCATGTTTAGATCCTTTTGATCGAATATGTGTTCGAGGCTTTTGTGATTGGTAAAGATAGTACTTTTCGTACCGTAGAGGTAATGTCTCCAGATTTTCAACGTGAATACTACGGCACCTAATTCTGGGTCGTGTGTCGTATAGTTTTTCTCATGAATTTTCAGTTGTCGTGAGGCATAGGCAATGACTTTTTCTCGTTGCATTAACACACAACCAAGTCCTTGATGTGAGGCATCGCAGTAAACTACGAAGTCATCGGTACCTTCGGGTAAGGACAGGATCGGTGCACTGCAGAGTTTGTGTTTCAGTAGTTGGAAGGCTGACTCTTGTTTGTCGGTCCGGTCGAATTTCTTATCTTTCTGAGTCAGTGTCGTTAAAGGGACAACTATTTTTGAAAAGTTCTCAATGAATCGACGGTAATACCCAGCGATACCTAAGAGTTGTCTCACTTCGGTTGGAGTGGTCGGTGACTCCCAGCCCTTGATTGCTTCAATCTTGGCGGGATCAACATGGATTCCCTGGCGATCAATGACGTGCCCAAGGAATTGAACGGTTTGGATCCAGAACTCACACTTAGAAAATTTGGCATATAACTCTTCGTGTTTGAGAAGTTCCAGAACGGTTTTCAGATGCTGAGCATGTTCCTGCTCATTGCGCGAGTAGATCAGGATGTCATCAATGAACACAATGACAAACTTGTCAAGATATGGTTTGCACACCCGATTCATAAGGTCCATGAATACTGCCGGTGCGTTGGTTAAGCCGAATGGCATCACTTGGAATTCGTAATGCCCATAGCGTGTTCGAAAAGCTGTTTTTGGAATATCGTTGTCATGAACTCGGAGTTGGTGGTAACCTGACCGTAGGTCAATTTTTGAGTAGACACTCGATCCCTGAAGTTGGTCGAATAGGTCATCGATTCTTGGAAGTGGATACCGATTCTTTATGGTTAGCTTATTCAGCTCTCGGTAATCGATACACATGCGGAATGATCCATCTTTCTCTTTCACGAATAAGACCGGAGCTCCCAAGGCGAGGAACTTGGTCGAATGAATCCTCTATCCAGGAGTTCCTGTAATTGATTAGACAACTCCTGCATTTCGGAGGGTGCTAAACGATACGGAGCTCGTGCCACGGGTGCAGCCCCCGGCACAAGTTCGATTTGGAATTCGATTTATCTAGGTGGCGGAAGTCCGGGCAAGTCCTCAGGAAAGACTTCCCGGAAATCCTGCACGATCGGCACATCCTCAAGTCGTTTCTCCTCTAACTTTTTCTCCATAACATGCGCGAGGATTGCCTGGTACCCTTTTCTCAAGTATTTTCGGGTTTTCATGCAAGAAATGATGTTTAGGCTCATCCTACCGGTCTCCCCTTGTATGACTAAAGTTCCACCGGTGACGAGAGGGATGCGGATGATTTTCGCAAAACAAACTATTTTGGCTCGGTGCTTGGATAACCAATCCATACCGACGATGATGTCAAAGCTGCCAATCTCGACGGGTATCAAATCAATGGAAAAGAGTTCATTAGCTAAGTTTAAAGTGCAATTAGGTATCACACTGTCGGCCTCAATGAGTTTTCCGTTTGCCAATTCTACTGTGTACTTAGAATCTAAGGCTATAGGTGCAGTGTCAAGTAGTGGATAAAATTTATCAGACATAAAGCTCTTATTAGCACCAGTATCAAATAGAACAGTGGCAGTTAAGTTGTTGAGAAGGAACGTACTCGTGACCACATTAGGGTCTTGACGGGCTTCCCCTGATTTCAGCATAAAAGCTCTCCCTCGAGCGTTGTTGTTCTTGTTGTTGTTGTTTTTCAGTTTGGGGCAGTCGCTTTTGAAATGCCCTGGATTTCCGCACCCAAAGCAAGTTTTCGGCGCGTTAGTGTTGGGGGTAGGGATGTTGGCTCGGCAATCCTTGGCTAAGTGCCCGAACCTTTTGCAATTAGTACAAGGGCAAGAACCGTCATGATGGCGGTTGCATTTGGAACAGTAAGGTTTGTTCCCGATGTACCCTTTCCTCTATGTAGATCCTGAGGAATAAGCCTTAATAGACTCAGGATTTTTGTTGAAGGTTTGGTTGGAGGAATTGGGACTTCCTTCCCACTTACGCTTGTTGTTTGTTGTTGGGGTTGAAGTTGTGCCACGGCGGACAGAGTTGGCCGTTAGTTCGTGAGCCATATGAATGGCGCTCTGAATGGTACCCGGTTTGGATGAAGTCACCAGGTCTTGAAGTCTGTCGGGGAGTCCATCTACGTATTTCTCGATCCTCTTATACTTGGGATCGACCATGGATGGGCACAGAAGTGCCAGTTGGTGAAAACGGTTGGTGTAACCCGTGATGTCATCACCCTGCATTTTGTGGTTCCAGAACTCTACCTCCAGCTATTTCAATTCATCTCTGGGGTAGTACTCGCCCCTCAACATCTGCTTTAACTCCTCCCATGAGAGTTTTTAAGCATTTGCAATACCCACAGTCTGGGCATAGGTGTTCCACCAGGTGAGAGCGGTGTCAGAAAATGTACTGGCGGAGAACTTGACCTTGTCTCCCTCTGTGCAGTTGCAAATAAGGAATACAGATTCGATTTTCTCGATCCATCGTACTAGACCGATTGCTCCTTCGGTACCTGCAAAGCTCAAGGGTTTGCAGTTCTGAAAGTCTTTGTAAGAGCAGGGTTTGGGTTGTGGCCCATTGGTAGCTGTATCTTCGCTACTAGGAGTAGGTGTCCGGGTAGCCAATGCTTGGGCCACACTGCGGGCAATCAGATCCGCTATTTCGGTTTCGCTGAGGGTGACCTGGCGTCGGGGAGGCATGATGCTGAACAAGGAGAACAAGAAAAGAGAAATAAGAGATTTGTACGAATTTATGATATATCTCATGTGTATATGATGGAATATACGAGAATAGAGTGACGTGATAACCATATTTCATTAGATAACTAGATTAGATACAAGGCATGAGTTCTAGAGGGTTACATAATATAATGAGTACAAAAGATGCCGGGAATTGTTTCATCCGGTCGAATTACATAGGTCCTACGGAAGCATAATAGAATACAGATTCAGCCTAAGCTAATTCCGGCGTAGATTGAGTTGTGGCAGCAGTGCGTTGAGGTGGTCCACAGATTCTGCGAGTCTGTTGGCCATTCGGAGGGCGTCCTCGGTTTCCCTTAGATGTGTCTCGCACTGATGTAGTCTTGA
Source organism: Pseudognaphalium luteoalbum (assembly GCA_963422505.1). Lineage (NCBI taxonomy): Eukaryota > Viridiplantae > Streptophyta > Magnoliopsida > Asterales > Asteraceae > Pseudognaphalium > Pseudognaphalium luteoalbum. The sequence continues at coordinate 63,010,926 of OY730194.1, forward strand.
TTGTAAGATAGAGATTTCATTTCGGTTGCCAATCACTTGGTTGTGGACAACCTCCATGGTTTCGACTGTTTCTCCCACCTGATTCTGAAGAGTGTTCATGGCGGTAACAGTGTGTCCGTGATCTTCAGAGACTTGCTCGATTCGCTCCATTGCTGTGAGTCTCCAGTTCTCGCGAGTTTCTTGGAGTTCGATATCCATTTCATGGAGTCGTTGGTCGTGATGGTGCACCCTAGCGGCTAAGTCCGGTAGAGTGAGGTGAGTGGGATATGGGCTGGCTCGAGGCGAATGGGCGTCCCTCCTAGCCACTCTTGGGTTTCGTGTTCCATGCGGATAAGAGCGTGACGAACTTGGTGGTGTGTTTGCCATTCTGAGACAAAGTGTTAGAAAGAATGAGGCCTACTTATATATATATATAACATATAATATATCCTAGTGTGTCTAGCACAAACAAGTATCGGTTCCGTTTCTCTCGTGGTCAGAGTTAACTTGTGTATTCCTATTCAATATAACCCCTTTCAGGCTTCACATCATCTTTCCTTAATTGTACATAGTTGATCAGGCTATGTTAAATTAATGTCGTATGATGTAATTCCCGAACCAGTCATACCTAATGAGGAAATACTGCCTAACGGTCATAGTCTAGGCCCACCAAATGCGACCTAGTTCGCTATAACCTTAGGCTCTGATACCAATCTGTAACACCCCCAAAATCACTGTTCAGCGGAAGCAAGCTTTGGGGTGCTACTAATCAAATATCACAGCACAAAAGTAAAGCAAACGACATCTATATGCAACGTTTGTAAAATAGGTACATTTCCATACATAAAATGTTTGGAAACATAGAGTTTCTGGTTACAAAATGAAGTTCCCTAGAGTCCGCGCGTATAGCCGGAGATTCTATTACATAATCATAATAAATACAAAAGATAATGCTAAGAATCTCCGTTAAATGCAGTGTAGAAATCATGCGACTCTAGCTAGTATCCTGAGGGAATCCTACTCCGTCTGTGTACCTGAGATACAAAGCTAAAAAGGTCAACACGAATGTTGGTGAATCTCACAGGTTTGTAAATAATATAAGTATTTGAACACAAGCTTTCATCAGTAATGCCCGCAGGCGTAAATCAGGTAATTGCAATCCAGCAATGTAAAGTAAGTAAGTTATACCGTTGCCATGAGGATCATAATCGAAGCTTAACCCGTAAGTATTAAGTTGCTCTCGTGACATGCTCGTAACTGAGCAAGCATAAGTAACGAATAATAGTCGCCCGTTTATACGGTACAGTTCGTGGTAGCGCTACTACCCCGGGCGGGGAGGGTCATTTCCCTAATGGATCCATTAACTAGTGTTTGTTCTTAAGTCCATAACTAACGATATATGATGGAGAGACTTCAGTAAACAATGTATCTCACCCCATATGTATAAAACAGTAAAAGTGGGGCTGTAAGACTCACCTGAGTCTAGTAAGTATGAAGGTGTAATCAAGTAAGTAAAGTGGATGTAACTCCGTACGTGGTTCTCCGAACCCTGCAACCCTCTGGCGTCCAAAACGCACAAGGTTGTAAGTAAGCAAGTAATCAATTAAGTAGGTATCTCAAAAGATCACCCATGCTAGTTGTCCACCCAACTAGGAAATGTCCAAGTGTTTGTTTAGTATTTCGTTTGTAGTTTTGAAAAACAAGAATGGCCCGTTGGTGACGGTTTGTAATAATAAGCCAAAAGTGTTATTATTATATGTATCGTTGTATCAGATTTCATTATTTGTAAGTGTTCGACACTTAATGTGAAAAGTATTTACAAGTTCCTGGATGACGGGGGTCCGGGGGCAGCGCCCCTGGTAGCGGGGTCCAAGGGGCGGCAGCCCCTAACGGGGTCCAAGGGGCAGAGCCCCTGGCTGGGGTCGAGCTGCCAGGTCAGCTTGGAAAATTTTTATTTCTACTATATTGTATTAGTGAAAACGCTCCGAAATTTCATTTCAGAGTAATATTAGGCGGTAAAATTTTGGTTTTGACACTTAGTGAAAATCTTAGGTTTTCTTAGTTCTGTCATCTGCGACATTGTGTGCGACGTAGGTTCTTATGTCGCAGGTTATGACTGCGACGTTGGTCTTGGCGTCGCTAAGTGCGACTTCGCAATTTATTGCGACGTTGAGTCTGATGTCGCTATAATATTGTACTGCGACGTTGGAGTCTACGTCGCTATGTGCGACGTTCGTGATTTAGTGTGACATTGGGCCTTACGTCACATTATGCAACGTTGAAATGTTTTTGCGACGTATGCTGCGACGTCGCAGCACTGTTTTTGGTCCAAAAGCGACGTCGTCGTCTGGTCAGGTCCTGATGGCCGGAAAAACGGCCAGACGACTTCCGTTTGGTCCGAAACTTTTACCTAACCCATTTTTGGACATTTTTAGCTTGAACAAACTATGAACATGTAAAAATAAGTGAAAACGATGAATTTCGAGAGTTCGCCAGAAACTTACGAAGTGATGAATCGAAATTCCGGAAAGATAGGAGTGTAGATCGTGATGCGGTGTTTCTTTTCTTCCAAATGAGTGAGTCGATTGGAGCAAGTTTGGTGGTGATTTTCTTAGATTTAAGGTGATGGTGGTTTTGATGAAAGTTGAGAGGAAAAGAAAAGAAAGTAGAGAAGGAGAGAGAGTGAGAATGGAAAAGTGAGGGTGAGGGAGGTGGTGACCCTCACCTTGGCTGATTTTCGGTGGGGGCCCACCGGGTGTGGGTCTCCACTTTACTCCCGTGCAATCGCGCTCCGTGCGGTGTACGTTTCCTCGTTCGTTTAAACGTTAAATAACTGTCTTATACGTTATATGATATGTTTTAAAATACAAATGTTTATTTAATATTTTTGTTGAAGTATTTTACCAATTACTTAATAATTTAAATGGTTTCGTTTGTTTGTGTGTTAAATGTGTAAGTCGCGTAGACGTTTGTTATATGACACAAAATGTAATTGAAATATTAAAAATAATATTTGTGACATAAAAGTGTCCTTAATTAATATTACATTACTTGATATAAATGTTCACTAACGTCCGTATGATTTGAATCGAATTACATTCGATTTGAAATTCGTACGATTTAAACCAAATCACATATTAGTATATATTCAACAATATATATTTTGATACATTAATTAGCCTAGTACCACACTAATTACATGTATTAACAGTTAAGTAGGAACTAATTACTAGTCCTAGCTTGGCAGGTGTCACAAAATGAGATTTCAAGACAAAAGTGCCCATCACCAACATCCACCTGCTCCAAGATGTTCGTTTTCAAAATACGAATCCAACAGAAGAAGAATCAACAAAAACGGATGAAGAATGAAGATTCTACGCCCGCTGGAAGATTCAAATGATCCGTACGCAATATCTGGAGATAGGAGATATATTTTTGGGATTACTTTTCATCAAAGTATTCGTTTTTGAATTACGAATCCAACAAAAAAAGAATCGACGCAAACAGACACCGAACGAAGAAGATACGCACGAATCGAGCAACGCAGCAAAAGACGGTGCAGCGGGGCGGGTGGCAGCCAGCCGCCGACGGCCAACCACCAGCCGCCGCCGGCTGCATTGTTGGTGGCGCCGGCCTCCACCCCCCGTCTCTTTTCCACTTTTTCGTCGTTTCGCGTACCCGGTGCACCACATTTTGCTACTTTTTCGTACCCGGTGCACCACCTTTCGCTACTTTTTCGTACCAGGTGCACCACTTTTCACACCTTTTTCTAATGTGAGCCTAAGGATGCTAATGTGAGCCATATTTGGTCTATAAATAGCAGCCCCCAAGCCTCATTTAAAGACACAATTAACATTCACTCACTTACACATTCTTGTAATACACTTTCCATATTTTATTTCTTTTTCTTTGTAATTCTTCCTAGTTAATTAGGCTAGCTAACTAACTGATAAAGGAAGATTTGTACGGAGGCACTCCGGGATGCATATTTTAGCTACGAGTTATTGTACTTCTTTCCAGGTGTTAATCTATCCTCCATATTTAATATGTTTGTTCTTTATTTAATAAATTTGAATATGCATGCTAAAATTACCATGATTAACTAAAATAACTCAATTGTCTGCTATGATAGTAGTCCAGGGAAAGTTCAAATATGTGATTGTATTGTATGTTATGAGATTGCGGATGCTTTGTATTGTGAATAGATATAGGAATTGAATCTTTACCGTTTATCTGCCCAACTCATGTTGTGACTAAAACCTTATCCAAAAATGAACGTAGCTAACTCATAGGGTATAGGTCACTTAGTTATACTATGTTAGATTGAATCGTTGAGCTCGGCATGGCCGATGTTCTCTGGACCATACTAGGATCTAAGAGACACGGAATATGGGAATAGAGGTAGATTAAGATTTAATTCGGATAGATGATATTTTTGGGACAACTTCCGGAATATCCTCGACCTAGATGACACTTTTGTATGCTTAAATTGAACTATTGCTCTGATTATCTTATTGCATGTTCTTGTTTGATTGTTGCCTTAGGATTATCATGATAGTCAATTACATTTAGCCTTAATTATTGTGGAATAATGTGACGGCCCCTATTCGACTGTTCTTCGATATAGTACTGGAAACGCTTATGGCTGAGTACAAACGTATGGAAGTCGAGAATGACCGAAGGTAGTCATGTTATGAACCGATTAACAAACGTGTTACTTAAGTTTCTATTCTTAGTATAAATCATCCCTGTTTTTTTGCATACTTGAGTAATGTTGGTAATTTGTATGAATAAGTGATGACATGCTATCCAACCATCTAGACCGGTTATTCCAACCTATTCCGGCGAGGGTAAAACCCGTTTACAAGATTGTTTATTCAACAAACTGTGCCATGATTCGGACGTCTCTGATGACCGAGATTGGGGAATAGGAATTCAGATTAACTGTTGGATAATGTGGACATGCATTTGAGAGAACTTTCGGTGTGTGTTTTAATATATTCTGCAACCCATGTGACATTCTATTTGCCTGATTGTGGACACATTCGCGTTAGCCCAATAGAAGGACTGTAGAATAGCTCACATTAACCTACAAATTTATCCTCGTTAGAACTCCTCTTATTTAACTTCACCTAAACCACTTCATAGTAGACAATCGCTTAAATTGCTGAACGCCCGAAGTAACCTCCACCCTTTTAGTTTATTTTAAACTTTACTTTTAATTAAGAAAACACCAAAACCAAAACCATCTTTCTAAGCCCCAGCTAAATTCATAAAAGTTCCTAAACCCTCCTAGTTTCATTTCGTTGCGCTTTGAAGAACGACTCTAGGTCATACTTATCCTTTGCCAGCCCTTAGAATAGCAATAGTAGTAACCCTAGGCCCCAGCCTTACAAATTTAAAACCCACTACTGCGCCCGCATCACCATTAGAAATCCCAACGACTGGTTGCGAGTGCAACAGGGGACTCCCGGAACAAATTCAAGGGATGGTTACTGTTTCAAACCCTAGAACTATTCAAAGTGCCATCCGTATGGCACACAGTTTGATGGCTCAGGTGGTCCGACGTGGGACATCTGCAACTGGAAACAACAAACGAAAACTTGATGAAACCCCTGACAACGCCAACACTGGGAAGCAACTAGCTAGGAGGCCAGATGCTGTTAAGGCTTACTCTGTCGGATCTGATGAGAGAAGGTACAAAGGGAACAAGCCCTTTTGCTCCCAATGTAACAGCCATCACAAAGGGCCCTGTGGTGCTCCTTGCAACAAATGCCAAAGCCACGGGCACCAGACTAAGGATTGCAGAGTAAAGGTCTGCTTCGAGTGTGGAGATACTGGACACTTTAGGAACGCTTGCCCACAGATGAACAACAATGACAACAACGCTCGCAATAGAGCTTAAGTGATTGTCTACAAAAAGCCGGACAAAACCCTAACTATGATATGGGTACGAATTTTCCCTAAACCTTGACTCTTTGATATTATTCAACACTAGATGAGTATAGCTCATTACTCGACATCACTGTCACCAACTTAAATGCTAAGTGCATCATAAAACTGGCTAATTGATTTGAGCCAACCGGAAACTCGGGGTTGCTTCATAGCAGGCGAGTTAACCTACTATTTTTAAACTACTACTTAGTCAGGATGAGACTACTTTGTAAATGACCACTCCGTAATAACTTATCTACGACTTGAATGATGGTTCGACTACGAATTGAACTACGAAAATGGTCATGGATTGACTGCCTTTGAACACGACCTAGACCCTGCACGTCTACTTATAACCTAACTAACTCATAATGCAATGCGTACTTATAATGAACCCTTCTTATCCTTCCTACATTTCTCCCCAAACAACAAGCGACTGAGACAATGATCGAAATTTTGGGACGAAATTTTTGTACGGGGGGAGAATGTAACACCCGTCAAATTAGGGCTATAATTAGCAACAAAACTACTTTTAATTATGTGTAATTAGTTTTGTATTAATCTAAATATACATGATATTTTGTGTAATTACGTACACGCTTACGCGATTTGATTTAAATCGCGCACTTATGTACCGGACGAAGTCCGACACTATTTTACTATGGGCGTTGGTGATAAAGTTAATAAATAATGTGGAATTATCCAAACAAACATTATTTACTATAATATATTACGATAATATATTACATGAATTTTCGTATTTGTTTAAGACATACTTATAAATCTTAAAAAGATTTCGCGATTAAACGACTACCGGATTTAACCGACTACGAGACATAACACGATATTCAGAAACACAAACAAGCGAGCCCGAGACCCAAGTTGGGTCGGCCCAGACCCGCGAACCCAACCCCAAACCGACCCATGACATAACTCCTTTTAAACCCATTTCTTCCCCAAATTCATCTCATTTCACACACACATCCACCTCAAATTCTCTCGTCTCTCTCAACCTCACCTCCATCTCTTTCTCTAAAACTGAAACTCAGCAACATCAACATCAACATCAACATCACCACCATCAAAATCGTCCATCATCATCATCATCAAGAACAAGCTTAAGGATCATCACCATCATCATCTTCTTCATTTTCCATTTTGGGGTACGAAAACTTTAAACTCTTTTAAACTACTTGTAAAGCTTAGATTTACATGCTAGAACATTTACTCAACAAGATTATGCCCAAAAACCCCTTGAAAACGCTTTAAAAACTGAAATCCACACAAAATTCACGAACAGCTCATTTTGCGAACTGAGATCTAACTCAGTTCGCAACCCTGATCTGCGAACTAAGTTTTGCGAGTTGACTTTGACTCGCGAAGTCAAACTGCGAACCGAACTGACTTGCGAGTTGACTTGCGAACTGACTTGCGAGTCGACCTGCAAACTAACCTGCGAGTTGAGTTTTTGTGAGCCGAACCTTGTTCTGCGAACCCAACTCGGTTCGCAGCCTACCCTGCTTTGCGAGCCCAAACTCAGCTCGCACCGCGAACTCGGTTCGCAACACCTTTTCATTCCGCAGCCAGACTAGGTCAATTTTCCCGATTTTAAATTCCAGATGCAATTTTTACCCAAGCAATGTAGTAGAAATAAAAATTTTCCAAGCTAACCTGGCAGCTCAACCCCAGCCAGGGGCTCTGCCCCTTGGACCCCGCTACCAGGGGCACTGCCCCCGGACCCCCGTCATCCAGGAACTTTGATCGCCTCCCAACGGTCGGTCAAGGAATTGCTTCCCTGTCATTGATGAGTGTCCAGTCGGGTTGCAGATAAAAGGGTTTTTAAAATTTATATTTTGCTGGGAAGCCTAAGTTACACCACTACATGTATAAGCGGTAGGTATGACTCAGTTGTCGTTCTTAAACCACAACGCGCATGGGATCTTAGGAGGATTAATTATCTTTGGTAATTTAGCCGAGATTAAAACTTTTTGAGGGGTTTTGTTTTCTATTCTACTTAAACTAAAAACAGAAAGGTGAATGAGGAGTGTAGTCGCTGAGAGATCTATAGATTACGTGAGTTTTTGCTATGATGTCAGTATATGCTATTTAGGGGTAGTTATGAGGATTGGGGATCTAATTATAATGAATCCTAGCAGTGCTGATTTGGGGTCTCTGAACGATGTTCAACATAGTACTGTACCTACGGCCTTTTCGTGGCTTCCACGCATTTGTACTTCACCAGAGGTGGTTCCAGTGCTATACCAAGTACTGAGCCGTTTTACGGTATTTCCGATGCCTCGCTCATAGATCCCGTATCATTACTGTAGATGTCCTAATGGGCCATAACTCCTATCCTATTACTTATCTAACGTAGAGTTGTCCACAATCAAATAAATAACATGTCACATGGATAACAGATATGGAGTGTAAGCTACACCGGAAGTTCTCCCAAATGTAGTACCAATTTAACCGACAACTAACCTCGAATCCTATTCCCCAGTCTCGGTCGTCTGGGACGTCCGTATCGTGGCATGAATTGCTAAATAAACAATAAAGTGAATAGGAGTGACCCCACGGAATAAGTTGGGAAAGTTTGTCTAACGATCGGTTAAATTGTTCGACATTATTTCATACAAATCATTGTAATTATTCTAGCATGTTAAACTGTCGTATGTAATTATTCTATGTTTGAAAACCTAATCATAAACCTAACAACCGCAGTAGACAAACAGATACTAGCATGTAAACCCTAGGCAACAATCAAACAAGAACATGCAGTAGTGTAACATGGATAAATATCAGTTTATTTCAGGCAGAGTTTCTGGATAAATGTTCAAGTCACGGATGCTCCGAAAGTTCTCTCAAAAGCATCCGATATATGGGATTAATTCTAATTTATCTCTAATCCTATGCTCAGTGTCTCCTCTGATTTATTTCAATTAGGAGAACACTGACCATGCCGAGTTCATCGAATCATTCAGACACAGAATAGTTGAGGGACCTATTTCTACAAATTTCCGGATTATATCAATAGGTTTCAAACCACAACATAAGTTGGATAAATAAAATATTAGAGAACTAATTCATAAATTCAAACATATCCTAATTTCATACAAGCAGAGTAACAACATTGTTTAAAGCATAACTACCCTAGCATAACATTTATTATAGCAAACACAGATTTGTCTAGCTTAACATAGCAATTATCCTAACATGCATTCTTAAATAATCATGACAATAGCACAACATTTTTAAAAATAATAAGAAAGGATAGTATGATAGAACCTGTTAGGCGTTACAATAAATCTACGCAACCGTAGTCTCGGAACAACTCCGTACAAAGCTCGTAAGCTTGCTACTCTACTCCTACTAGCTAGCTAACTACTAATATTATTCTAGAGAGAGAAAGAAATGAGAATGGAATGAGGGATGTGAGGGATGATGATGGATGATGAGGAGTTGAAAGCCTCTATTTATAGGCTTCAAGTTACAATTTTACACTCAACACCCTCGCTCTCATTTTAACACTGAAATACACCCTCGAGCTATGAAATTCGACACCAAAAGAAGCGTATTCGACACCAAATAGGGCATATTCGGTAGCAAATAGGGCGTATTCAGTAGCAAATAGGGCGTATCCGGCACCAAAAAGGGGGTATACCACCCCAAAAGGGGGGGTATACCACCCCAAAAGGGGGTATACGGCCCTAAAGGGGGCGTATACGACCCTCAAGGGTGGTATACGGCCCCTATGGGGGTGGTGTACCCTGTGTCATGTTTTTGTGTGCTGGATCGTAAGTCTTGTGCACTGGTCGTAGTTTTTGTGATCTTCGGTTGGCTCTAACTTCTTCGTTACTTGTCAGATTCGAATGATTCTTGCGCCACGGTTTTGTATTTTCCTGAAGATCAATATGACACAAATTAGGCCAATTTAGCTTAATTATACGTTAGAATCACAAGTGGATCATTTTAGCTTTGATTTGTTCGTTATTTGAGCATTTTAAGTGATTTTTCAAAAGGAAGTCTAAGTTTTGGTTCATTTTACATTTTAGCATAAAACATTAATTATTTGATGTTTATTAAAAGATTTGAACCAAAATGGGCTTGAAAAGGTGCACAAAAACGTGACTTTTTGCATCAAATCAAATATCCCACACTTAGACTTTTGCTTGTCCTCAAGCAAACTCCAAACCGTCATTTGCTAAAAACTTTAATTTTTGAGAAAAATCATGTTATGGGTGAGTCTGTAAGGAAAAGAAAAAGCGCACGGATTTGAAACAAGTATTGTTCCGGCACAGAAAAGAGAGATGTTCCCATGACGTGTCTAAAAAATTTATAAAATGATTATCTTAGGCATGCTTTCAATTCTCGTGATCTTGGAATATACATGACTAGGCGATCTCACCAAGTGGTCACTCAATTCACTTAAAGTGTATCAGGTTTCCTATCATTCTAAACAAACGAAATCGCTCATATACCAGTCATGCAGCATTCATCATCATAGGCTTGATCGAGAATCAAATCTCCACCACTTAGATAGGGACAACACTAATTATCACCAGACATTTGAGAGGGTTGTAATGTGAAGTGGGGGTTGAAAGGGTATGGACAATGGATTTTTTTTTTGTAGGTTTTAAGGGGTTTTGCTTATCTTAGGATCTTTAAACCTTTTGAATTTTTTTATTTAGATACTCTTTTTAATGAAAACAGAAACGGATAATCAATAAGGGAATAAGATAGCTATATTGACTTCTATCCTCAAGAATGCAATGAAGATTTATATTTTCAGGAATCGGAGTTTTTGAGAGATTTGAAGCACTTAGCTTTATTTCACATACACATTTTAATTTCTTTTTCTTTTTTCTATATTTTTGGATTAGAACTTCTTTGCCAAGAAATTTCTAAGAGATTTTTATATTTTTCTACCCATTTTGAGATCCTTTTATTTTTCAATCCTTTTGAAAATTTCGAATTTACTTGGTGCCAATTTTCTGCACCATACGACTCTCGATTTTTGAATATTGATTATGGAAATGCATGCGAGATGTTTTAAGTAAAAATGAATTTTGTGAAATTTGAGGGAAAGCAAAAAGAATATCTAAATAGCATTTTTTTAATAAATTTAAAAATTCTAAGATAAGGTTTTGGTGGGTATGGAAGTGAGTGGGTTTAATAATTTGGGTTTATAAGAAACGAAAAGGTTAAGGCTCAACAGGGTTTTCTAGGCGGATCATCGATACTAAAAGTGAGTATCGGCAGGGTTAGGCTTGAAGAGATATGACAAAAATGGGTTTTATCCTAAGTAAATGTCTAGGTCTTTTAATTGCACCTATGTCACGCATGGCACCTGTCAATGTGGTCTCGAAATGCATATCATGAGCAAGTTCTAATTCCGAATGCATGCACCGGTCACACACAACAAATGAAAATGAAGCATTAAAAATGAATGCTTATATTAAGCTCAAGTTACCTCACCGCAAATATAGGTTGTGTGTGCCCAGTCACGTGATGCCCCTCTTAGACTTTCATTTTAAAATTAGTTAGAGTCTGACATGTTCCGATCTCTTTTTACCGGCTTTTGAATACTTGCAAAAAAAATCTGTACTTCTTTCTTAACTTATTGACTCAAAAACCTTTGAAAAAGTTAGTCTGCTGAATAAGTAGTTCGACTATTGTCGAAACAAGACTGTTTTTATAGCAAAAATTTTTAAAATTTTTGGACAAAATAAGGGTCTATTTATTCACTGAGGACTATTTTCGAAATTTTTTGATAAATTTTGATCTAAACAAGTGAGCGGAGAGTATACTGCTATCCCACACTTAAAAATAAACATTGTTCTCAATGTTTCTACACTAAGTAGGGAGAATCCCACACTTAGGGTTTTGCAATAAGTCAATTATAAATTTCATGTTTTCTACTTATGGGGTGTTAATCCCACACTTAGAGTTTTAAGTGGGCATGAGCATAAATTATCATAATAAAGATCATAAGAACTATACAGGTACTTCCTTACGATTGGTATGTACTGGATGTAGGACCATATTCGTGAAGGAGTGGTGCGAGTGATTTGCTGGAGTTTGGTTGGACCAGACTTCTTTTAAGATCATCCATTCCTATGAGTACTGAGTTCTGCATATAGCCATAAATAGAGTCATAATCACCAGGTCTCACAGAATAGTAGTATGATAGATATAAATAAAGTAGATAAGTTATAAACATAATAAAGTAAAGATAAACTAATCATCTAGAAGATCATCCATATCAGGATCAAACTCAGCAACAGCAGCATGGTAAATGGCAGCAAGGGCAGCATCCTGGAGGACAGAAAAAGGTGATGGTACATCAAGTCTGCTAGCAGCTACGAGCATCTTAGCAGGATCAACGTGTGAACTCGAAGGACCCAGATCCTATACTGGAGCATCAGTAGTGCTAGGTGCAGGAGGGAAGAATGACCATGGTGGACGAGAAGCTCTCAGACCAGACCCTAGCCTGTAAGGGATGTACTGAAGTCTTGGTAGACCGACTGCCTCACGGATCTTAGCCATTGAATCATGATGAATGGATAATGTCTGAAAGAGCGCCCAAGCAGCTACTGGGTCTGCAGTAGTGATCCCATAATCCAAGGTCGGGATCATCCCAGATGCTGGGGCAGACTGTGGTGCAACATGACTCAAATGCACCCCTGGAGTAGTCAGTACATCAATCATACTCTCATCCTGAACAACAGTCTTCTTTTTCTTGCCTCTACGGGTTCTTCCTCGCTTCTTGCTCTTCTTACTGGTTTATGCTGGATCCATCTGAAAAACACAACAAAACAGGTAACATTCAAGTTTATAAGAATATACAAATGCGAAAAGAACTGGTGATTGTTCGTAAAATATTTTGATTTGTAAGTGTCATTAGGACTTCTGCATTTTCATATTTAATAATGAAGACTTATCTCAGATTTGTCAATTTCAAAGGCTGTCAGATAAGTAGCTATCTTGCATTATTTAGTTAGGAATGATAATACTAGATAAGTTTTAAGAAATCAAAAATAAAAGAAAAATTATTCTAAGATAAGCTTGGGGTGCCTCCCAAGAGCGCTTGATTAAGAGAGAGTCACTAGCTTGACTCTTGATACCTGGGAATAATTCAAGGTGGCTCGAAAATGTAGACTTCCTCATTAATGGGGAAGTCCTCAATGTAATGTTTCAAGCGTTGACCATTAACTTTAAAGTTACCTTCCGGGGATTCGAGTTCTACTGCTCTGAAGGAAAACACCTTTGAGACTATAAATGGTCCGCTCCACCTGACTTTGAAATTTCCAGAGAACTTCCTGAAGTGTGAGTTAAAGAGTAGTACTTTATCCCCTGGTTTAAACTTTGATAGCTTGAGTCTTGCATCATGGAACATCTTGGTTCTTTCTTTGTATTTCAGGGAGCTATCGTACGCCTTATCTCTTAACTCAACTAGTTCATTAAGATGCATTCTCCTATGGGATCCTATGGTGGGAATGTCTAAATTACATTTCTTCAGCGCCCAGTATGCCTTATATTCCAGCTCTATCGGTAGATGACATGCTTTACCATAAACCAGACGATATGGTGTGGTTTCTAACGGTGTAATATATGCTGTTCTGAATGCCCACAACGCATCATCTAATTTATCGGACCATTTTTCCCCATGACTGAACATCGTTCGTTCTAAGATTCATTTCAAAGCCCTATTTGTCACTTCAGCTTGCCATTGGTTTGTGGGAGATAAGCTGTTGAAGTTTTGTGAGTGACGCCGTACTGTTGCAATGTTTTCATTAGGTGAATATTGCAGAAATGTGTGCCGCGATCACTGATTATGGCTCTTGGAGCTCCAAATCGACAAAATAGTAGTTTGAGAAACTTAGTGACGACCTTGGCATTGTTTATTGGGAGAACTTGCGCTTCGGCCCACCTGGAAATGTAATCAACAACAACCAGAATGTATTCTTTACCGTTAGATTTAGGGAACGGTCCCATAAAATCTAATCCCCAAATTTCGAAGACTTCACAAGCTTGGATATTGGTAAGTGGCATTTCATTGCGTGCGGACACGTTACCAAATCGTTGGCAAGCATCGCAACATCTCACCAAGTTGTAAGAATCTTGAAAAATGGTTGTTTAATAAAAGCCGACCTAGTACACTTTCCGTGCGGTCTTGTTAGCTCCATGGTGGCCTCCAGTTGGTCCATGGTGGCTCTGGTAGAGAATATGTTCGGCTTCATTCCCGTCGATGCATCTTCTGATGATGTGATCGGGACAGACCTTAAAGAGGAAAGGATCATCCCAAAAATAATATTTTGAGTCGCGGAAGAAATTTCGTCTTCGAGAAGTTGACATTCCTTTCTGGACAATTCCTCCCACCAGGAAGTTGGCAATATCAGCATACCAGGGATCGTATGATGACCGAGGTCCCTGGTGGTGCTTTCCGATGTTCATGAGTTGTTCATCTAGAAACTGGTCTTGAATATTTCTTTCTTCAAGTTTCTCCAATGCTGGATTTTCTAATCGGCTGAGGTGATCTGCTGCAACGTTTTCTGCTCCCCTTTTATCTCTGATTTCTATGTCGAATTCTTGTAGAAGCAGAATCCAGCACAACAGTCTTGGCTTAGCGTCTTGCTTTTTGAAGAGATACTTAAGAGCTAAATGATCTGTATAGACAATAGTTTTAGACAAAATAAGATAGGAACGGAATTTATCGAAAGCAAATACTACCGCTAGCAGCTCCTTCTCAGTGGTTGTATAGTTTTCTTGAGCGTCTGTGAGAGTTTTGCCAGCGTAGAAAATTTGTCACACCCCCTAATTCGGGTTACAGAAGCAAATCGGGTCGGGGCGTGACTAATCAATAATCAAGCACATAAGATATATAATGAACGACCACTACATGCGTCATTTGATAAAATACATAGATGTAATAGAAATTACATAATCGTTTCCCAAAATGTGAGTTCACATACTTTACTTGAGAGATTCTAGTACATATCTAATTTATACAAAATATAGAAATGCAGTGAAATTTCTTGGTGATATTATTTGCATGCGAATCGAGCTATAGTATCCTAATGGGCAGTCCAACCTACAGCTGAGTACCTGAGATAACATGATAAAAGGTTAGCTAAAAAGCTGGTGAGCTCACAGGTGTATATGAGTAAATGAGATTTATGAACCACAAGATTTATATAATGATTTGTAATCAAACAAATAATGAATGTACATGCAACCATGAGTCCATAGTTTGAGATTAACTGAGGGGGTCAGGATCCACATTCAAGGACCTGATCGAGGTGCCTCCCTATGAGTGCCTAATCAACACTCATACTGAATAAATGATAATGCGTTCGTTTGACAGGTTAGTGCTTGCTAACTCAGACGGGGATTGTCAATCCCATATGGTACCATACACTAACATTCATGCTAAATCATATTACTGCTAGTTATAATCTCGTTATTACTGCCCTTGATAACTCATTATTATTGCCCTTGATAACTCGTTATTTACTAGTTCCAGTCTCAAAGATCAGTTTATACAAAAAAATACGTACAGATCTGGAAAAAGTGTAAAACACGAAAGTTGTAGCTCTTTTTAATACGCAACTTTTAAAAAAAAAAATCGTTGTCTAACTCATCCTAGAACTCAAGTTATGGCCAGTTTTGTAAGCTGACTTTTCGAAGGCAGAATCTGCCCCTTTTAAATGTTTATGAAAACGTGTTCTGGCTTTGGATTTGGACATATTCAAGTTGTTTGAACAATATATCATCTATATAAACATAATACAAGTACTTTACGAAAGTGTCGGAGTCTTACAATGATCGTATGGAGAATCTGAAAAGATGGAAACGTAGCTCTCGTTCTCGTGATCGTCTTTGCTTCAATCGACTTGATGATCCAAGGTGATTTAAGGGAGTGATTTAATGTGTTTTTGGACTGAATTTAGAGAGAGAGAGAGAGAGTGACAATGGAGAGAGAGATAGAGAGAGAGATGAAAGATGGTGAATGATTGAGGTGGTGGTGGTTGGTCTTGTATTACTTAACAAACAAGATCCACATTTTGTGGGTTGTGTCTTGGCCGGCCCACAGGCCCCACATGGCTGAGTTTGGTTAATTTTTGTTCCCCTAAAGTTACGTAGTATGCGGTGCTTGTTTACCCGATTGTTTAAATGTATATTTAGACATTATGTATTATATATACGTTTTTAAATAACGAATAAACTTTCGATATTTTTTTTTGAGTTGAAGTATTTTATCAAAATATTTGTTAATGAGTTATAAAAATATAACTTTGGTTTATTTCATTTATCGAGCACGTTTTATGTATTTTTGGTCGCGTAGACGTTATTTACACGATACGAAATATTTAGAAACAAATGTGTTTATTAAATAAATTCATATTATTTAATAAAATTGGTTCACCAACGTCCATATAAATGAATCGGAATTTGGCCGATATAAAGTGACACGATTTCATTAATCATGTTAATACGTATACATAACTATATATGTAATGATACACACAATTAGCCTAACACAGAACTAATTACATGTATTGGCAAAATGATTAGGACCTAATAACTAGTCCTAATTTGACGGGTGTTACATTCTCCCCTTGTTAAGAGAATTTCGTCCCGAAATTTAGCTCTGAGTCGTGTGAGTGGAGTTTGAGAAAAGATGTGGATATTTGAGTCGCATCTGGTCTTCCCGTTCCCAGGTGAATTCCGGACCACGCCGCGAATTCCACCGAACTTTGACGATTGGAATACGAGTTTGCTTTAGTTGTTTGACCTCACGGTCCATGATCTCCACTGGTGTTTCGACGAAATGAAGTTTTTCGTCGATTTGAATCTCATTGAGAGGTATAATGAGTGTCTCATCAGACAGGCATTTCTTTAGGTTAGAAATGTGAAATATGGGATGCACACTACCAAGCTCGGGTGGTAGTTGCAATCGATATGCGACTGGACCAATCCTCTCGAGGATTTCAAAAGGTCCAACGTATCTAGGGTTTAACTTCCCGCATTTACCAAATCGGATAACACCTTTCCAAGGTGATACCTTGAGCAATACTCGATCCCCAATCCGTAACTCGAGATGCTTGCGTTTCACGTCAGCGTAACTCTTCTGACGATCACGTGCAGCTTTCAACCGTTGCTGGATACCAACGATTTTCTCGGTGGTTTCATGAATGATTTCCGGACCATTGAGTTGGCTGTCTCCCACTTTGGTCCAACAGATAGGCGACCGACACTTATGACTGTACAGTGCCTCGAACGGTGCAGCTCCAATGCTGGTATGATAGCTGTTGTTGTACGAGAATTCACACAATGGCAAATGATGTTCCCAATTTGCACCGAAATCAACTACGCAGGCGCATAGCATATCTTCCAGTGTTTGAATAGTCCTTTCACTTTGGCCGTCGGTTTGAGGATGATAGGTAGTACTCATATCTAAATGAGTACCTAAGGATTTCTGCAATGATCTCCAAAACTGAGAAGTGAAACGACTATCTCTGTCAGAGATAATCGAGATTGGAACGCCGTGTCGGGATACAATCTCCTTCAAATAGATTCCAGTGAGATGTTCCATTTTGTCATTTTCCTTGATGGCAAGGAAATGAGCCGATTTGGTAAGCCGATCCACGATCACCCAAATGGTATCGCAACCGCTTGATGTCCTCGGGAGTTTAGTGATGAAATCCATGGAGATCTGCTCCCATTTCCATTGAGGGATTTCTGGTTGCTGGAGCAAGCCGGAAGGTTTCTGATATTCGGCTTTGACTTTAGAACAGGTTAGACATTTGCCGACATAAGTGGCTATGTCAGCTTTCATGTTAGGCCACCTGTATAGTTCCTTAATACCATGATACATCTTGTCCGATCCAGGATGTATGGAATAGCGAGATTTGTGAGCTTCATCCATCACCAAATCTCGGAGGTTCCAAAATTTAGGTAACTAGATTCGGTTAGCGAAGTACTTGACCCCATTGGGTTTGATTTCGAATTGATTCTCCATATTTCGCAAGGCCTCATGCTTGATGTTTTCGGGTTTCAAGGCTTCAAGCTGAGCGGTAAGGATTTGAATGATTAAATCATTATGAATGGTCATACTGAGGGCTCGAACTCGAAGTGGCTTGGTGCGCTCTTTTCGACTTAGGGCATCAGCAACTACATTAGCCTACCCTGGATGATACTTGATTTCACAATCATTATCGGTAAGCAACTCGACCCAGCGACGTTGCCTCATGTTGAGATCCTTCAGATCGAATATATGCTGAAGACTTTTATGATCAGTGAAGATGGTATATTTCGTGCCATACAAATAATGTCTCCAGATTTTGAGTGCGAACACCACGGCCCCCAGCTCAAGGTCGTGAGTCGTGTAGTTCTTTTCGTGAATTTTGAGTTGTTGAGAAACGTAAGCTATGACCTTGTCTCGTTGCATCAACACGCAACCAAGACCTTGATGTGAAGCATCACAGTATACCATGAAGTCATCATCGGCTTCGGGTAATGATAAAATGGGTGCACTATAAAGCTTTTGTTTCAATAACTGAAATGCTGACTCTTGCTTATCAGTCCAATCGAACTTCTTTTCCTTCCGAGTTAGTGTCGTGAGAGGTTGAGCTATTTTCGAGAAATTTTCAATGAAGCGCCGATAATAACCAACAAATCCTAAAAATTGGCATACTTCAGTCGGCGTTGTCGGTGCTTGCCAGCACTTGATAGCCTCAATCTTTGAGGGATCTACATGAATTCCCTGACTGTCAATCACATGACCAAGGAATTGGACAGTTTGCATCTTGGAGAATTTTGCATATAACTCTTCGTGTCTAAGAAGTTCTAGAATGCTTTTGAGATGCTGCGCGTGCTCTTGCTCGTTGCGCGAGTAGATAAGAATGTCGTCGATGAAGACAATGACAAACTTGTCCAGATATGGTTTACACACACGGTTCATAAGATCCATGAATACTGCCGGTGCGTTTGTCAAACCAAATGCCATTACCTGAAACTAGTAATGACCATAGCGAGTTCAGAAAGTGGTTTTCGGAATATCTTCATCGCGAACTCGTAGCTGGTGATAACCTGACCGTAGATAAATCTTTGAGTAAAAACTCGATCCCTGAAGTTGGTCAAATAGGTCATCAATGCGAGGAAGTGGATAACGGTTCTTGATGGTTAATTTTTCCAACTCTCTGTAGTCGATACACATCCTGAATGAACCGTCCTTCTTTTTCACAAACAGGACCGGAGCTCCCTAGGGTGAAGAACTCAGTCTTATGAAACCCTTATCCAGGAGTTCCTGTAACTAAGTAGACAACTCCTGAAGTTCTGAAGGAGCTAAACGATACGGTGCTCGTGCCACGGGTGCTGCCCCGGGCAAGATCAATTGAAAACTCAACTTGCCTCGGTGGTGGAAGACCAGGCAATTCTTCTGGAAAGACTTCCGGAAAGTCTCTGACGATGGGCACATCCTCAAGTTGCTTCTCTTCCGACCTTTTCTCAATAACATGAGCGAGGATTGCCTGATACCCTTTTCTAAGGTACTTGCGAGTCTTCATGCAGGATATGATATTCAATCTCGTCCCACCGGTCTCCCCTTGTATGATCAAAGTACTACCAGTGATGAGAGGAATACGAACAATTTTGTCATAACAGACCATTTCAGCTCGATGCTTGGATAACCAATCCAAGCCAACAATGATGTCAAAACTTCCAATTTTAACAGGTTTTAGGTTTATGGGAAAGAGTTCGTTTGCGAGGTTTAGGGTGCAATTTGGTATTACACTATCGGCCTCAATCAATTTGCCATTAGCTAACTCTATAGTGTACTTAGCTTCTAAGGCAATTGGGGTAATGTCTAATAGTGGGCTAAACTGTAACACACACCAAATTCACAAGACTATTTTTTTTAGACATAACAGAAGCGATAATTAATAATTACAACATGGTTTACCAATTAAAACAAAAGTGCAAACCACATAATATTATTCAAACGCATAACTTAATACAAACATTTAAATATTATGCCTTAGTGTTATTAAATCCAACATGATGATAAACTATTAACGTGATTGACCAAAACAGAGTAAGCGGTGTCAAACATTCTTTTCCCAAACTCTTGCCAACCCACATACAAAAGATCACCTGCAAGGAGTTATGAGGAGGGATTAGCACAAAGCTAAGTGAATAGATCAATAACTAACAACATATCTCAGATTAACAATTGTTTACAACTAAGCATCATAAACAACTAGCGTCAAGAGGATCGGTGGTCCTTGAGGAACCCTACTGCCGTGGTGGCCCCCAAGCAACACTTACAACCAGAAGGCCAATTCAGTGATCTAACCGATAGTTGGGTACTATTACTTCATACAACATCATTTCAATAAACAACACATGTACAAAGCACTAATGTTGTCCAAGTAATAGTATCCCAACCCCATCGCAATTGACCTCTGAATAAATCACATAATTCATAATAATCATGACAATCATGACAATATGTAATTAAAAATGGTAAAACTACATTTACCCACTGTAACCAGATTGTTACAACTAACTTAGATTAAGTCATAGATCCACTCACCCTTACAATCGCAGTCTCCACTCAACAGTCTTATATTATTAAGTCTTCGTATTATCTGGAAATATAAACTAATAATAATTAGAAACTCATTTATAATAATGTAATTCATCTCAAAACGAATCATATAATGGTAACAACTACAATGTTCAACATTCATCTCCTTTTATTAACTTTGCTTAACATATACATGTATATAGTAGATTACACTACTACACAAAACATCCCTGTTCAGACTTATACCCGATCGGCTCAAACATCACAGCCGATCGGCTAAATGCTTTACCCGATCTGCTCAAGTTGAACCGATCGGTTACCCCTTGATCAAATCGTGACACAAGTTCAGGGGTGAGTTGCTGATCGATTTTTGAACTAATCCAGCCTAACGGCTCATTTTACCTGATCGACTGTCTATACCTAGCCGATCGGCTGAACTAGTTATAGCCGAACGGCTATGTCCAAATAACCAGATCAGTTCCTGTTCTGCACATACCAGCTTCGAACTAAAACTCTAAAAACATGAAATGCACATACCAAACACGAATTTACCTAAGAATTAACCTCAAACATTATCCATGAACATAGTATAACAACAAACAACAACATCTAACCTCAAAATCTACACATGCATCATGTATTTAACCTAATTATAATCAATTCAAACACAAAGATGAAAATGGGTATAATACACTTACAATGGAGTTGGTAACAAGAAGGTGATGACAATAATCAGATGTAGAGTCACAATCACAGCTCCAAGTAATGGTTAATTTGATTTCTCTTAATTTCTCAATGTATATGTGTGTGTTCTTGAGTTGTGAAAGTGATTAAACCAAAGTCAGTGAAATGAGGAAATAAAGGTCGACATATCCTATTTGTTCAAATGTAATGCAGTGTAATATTTTATCCGTTCTAAATCTATTGTCTGGAACCTAAAACCAATTGCGAGAAAATACATTTTATTATACTGTCATCTAAATTAGTTTAAAACAAGCAATAATTCATTTATCACTATAAGTCGTTTGACCATTTGACCTATTATTTTAATTATCCAAATAATGCCAAGTATTAGTAAATAAAATTTAAATGATGAAATAAATAAAGGAAAAAAATACCGTAATCTACTAGGCCCAAGTCGAGGATGTTACAAATCTTCCCTCCTTAAGGAGATTTCATCCTCGAAATCTCGCTATGCTCAAAAAGATTAGGATAACGCGTCCTCAAGCTAGACTCGGTCTCCCACGTAAGGTTTGGACCCAAACTATGATTCCACTTAACCAACACCATGGGTATATCCTTCTTTCGAAGTTTAGTCACCTTACGATCTAAAATCTCTACGGGCTCTTCTATAAGTTTTTGATTTAGGTCAACATGCAAGTCTTGCAATGGAAGAACTTGGGATTGGTCCTCCACATTGCATTTCCTTAAATAGCACACATTGAAAGTATCATGAATACCCGCTAATTCTGGAGGAAGATCCAATGACATCGTTTGATCATTGACTACATGTCGGATTCTAAAAGGTCCAATGAATCTAGGAGCTAGTTTTCCACGCTTCCCAAACCGAATACCACCCTTCCAAGGTGAAACTTTCAAATAAACCAATTCACCCTCTACAAACGAAACGGGTCGACGACGTGTATCAGCATATTGTTTCTGTCTATCACGGGCAACTTTTAACCTATCACGAGCTATAACTACCTTATCGACTGTAATTTGTACTATATCAGGACCCGCAAACTGTTTCTCACCCGCCTCTAACCAACAAGTGGGTGTTCTACACTTACGACCATACAACATCTCATAGGGTGGCATGCCTATACTAGAATGAAAAGAATTATTATAAGCGAATTCAACCAAAGGTAATTAAGAATCCCAAGACCCGCCAAACTCCAAAACACAAGCCCGTAACATGTCTTCTAAGGTCTGAATAGTCCGCTCAGACTGAGTACAGCTTTTGGTATTTTTGGTCAATCTATCGACAATTATGTAAGTCCCTAGTTCTAGGATCGATAACTTCGTTATCTGTAGTATTAAGGTGCGGAATCCCTCAATACGGGGTTATCTTACTAATAACGAGTAAGTTCGTAATTGCGTTTAATATGACTTAACTTTATACGATAAATCGTCAAAGTCTAGCCGTAGGTTATGTTTTCTCTGGGTTTGTTGAGTTCGCAGGAATGAATGAGAATGCCTAAAGATGTTCAAAAGTGTTGTTCTTTTTAAACGATTTTGTAAAACAAAATCATTTATACATATTATCTCGGCTCGGCTCGCATGGGCCTGCGAGTTCAGCCCAACTCGCCTCGCTTAGCCCAAGCCCAGCTTAGCCATAACGAGTTCAATTCTCATCTCGCAACTCACCTTGCTGCGACCTGAGATCTCGACTCGCTTCGCAACAAACGTATAATATAAATACGTTATTTCGTCTATCTTTAATATGAAATATTAATAACAAAACGAATATGCATTTACAAATATAAACCAATATATCAATACAATCACAATTACACTAGTCATATTTCAAGCTAGATCTGTTGTCACAATCTATGTTCCAACAGACTCCCCCTTGACAATAGCTCTAGCGTCTTTATCTTTTAATTGTCTTTGGTATTTATTTGTAAATCTTACTTCCTGCATAAATCTTCATCTTGATACAAGTTTTAACCATCATTTGATAATCTCTCCCTAAATCAGCCCATTCAATAGTCGTCAAAATTCTGTTCTCTTTTAACTTTAACAGATCCTTTCTCGACATATTCATCAGGTGTCGATGGTCATAAACTCTGAAGATTTCTCTTTCACCACCTTCAACCTCATCATCAGCTTCAACCATAACAGCTTCTCCAGTCTTTGAATCCACGTGCCAACTCTTCAAATTTCCTAAAATATCCTGTGGCATTGTCTTCAATGGAATCTGCTGCACACATTTAACAGCTGGATAAATCTTTTTCCTTCTTCTTCTTCCAGTCCTTTGACTTCTCTCCTGTAGTTTCACAGTCTTTCCCTTTCTTGGCTTTATCATCTCAAATTTATTTGTACCAACCTCATGTCTAATAATTCGTTCAACACGATTAGCATAATCATCACGACTTGGGTTGTTGATCTCTAATCTAGCCAAGTCACGTATTTCATAACGTGGTAAGGAACTAAAAACTGCCAGCTTTCTTTCAAAGTATTGAACTCCGTCATATCTTTTAATTGCAAAAAGCTTCAGTTCAGAGTCAAAGTACCAGCCAATAATCCCTTTACGCGGTACGCGTTTCTTTGTCATATCAATTTCAGAAATTCCAATCTTCTTCTTCTGTTTTGGAAGTTTCCGATATTGTACTGCAGGATTATTTGTAAAGACTATCTCTTCTGCTTCATCTTCCGAGGTTGAGTCTTCAATATCTTCATCGATATCAACCACTGTTGGACCTTGCTCATTTTCAATAACAACTTCTGTTCTAGATGGACTTACATGGTGTTCATCAACATTTGCATCAGGATCTACACCTATATCTTGCACAATCTCAGGAACAGCAGTCCAATCAGCAGGTGGTAGAAATTCTCCATCCTCAAGATCAAAATCTATTTCTTCATCTATCTCGTCAACAATATCTTCTTCTAAATCAGATAGATCAAGCATCTCAAATCCTAGAGAAAAACCACATATACAAATCAATATTAATAATTTAAATTCTTTACTAATTTCCCTGAATTAATCCAAGAATTTCTTTATCAAATCTTTTGTATAATTTAAACCTTCAATTTAAACGCAATATATATATATATATATAACTTATAAAAACCTTTTATTGATTACCCTAAATCAATCTAAGATTCTCTAAAGTCTTATACAATACTTAACAAATAATAATTAATTTTAAATTCTAATGTATTGTGAAAAATCACCAAACATTTAAATTTACTATTAATTATCTTATATAATTTCTAAGTTTAATTGATCTTAACTTATTATCAACATAACTTTTAAATTATATATCATTTGTCTAGTTAACCAAATACATTTTTAACTTGTTAGTTATAAACTCTCAAGTCTAAAATGCATATGTTATTATAAAATTTTGACCGCCGAAAAATAATCGGAACACGCCGCTTGACTACTCACTGAGTCAGAAGACTTTCGGTCACTATTTTATCTTAACATATTTATTAACTTAAATTATTTAAAACATATTTTACTTAAAATAATAATAACATTAAGTCGAATATATTAATCATAATATTAAGTTACAATTATTCAGTACAGAATGTTACAGACAATATTCTACACTATGCTAATACTAAGCTGTCTTACCAGCTTCTGTATCAACCGGTGCATCTTTATCAGCACTTGTACCGATTCTATCATCACCATCACCAGACTCCCCCTGAATCATAGCTTGCTGACCAGTCGTTGAAGGACCAGTCTGCTCACCATCTTTCGGTGCATTGGGATCATCGTCTTTATCAGCATCCCTCTTTTTCTTCAGTTCATCTTCTTTACAACCTTCCAAGTATGCCAATATCTCCCCCTGAGTAGACTGTCCTGAAACATGTTTCAAGACCAATCGTTCCAAGCCAGATATCTTCACACTCTGAATGTTGAAGTCAGCAAGCAGAGTCTCATGAACCTTTAGCAGTGTATTGTATGAGATACTCTGATTGAGTAACTGCTGACTCAGTCGAAGATTGTTTGACACCAACACCGGAACCTGAGACACTGTCTTCTCTAATTCCTTTACCCGCAACTCCAAGGATGTAATCCTCTCAGCATCTGTTGTCGGAGTAACTGGAATAGTATGTGGTCCAGGTGGTGTCACTGAAGCAATGTAAGAATGTCGTGTGAGTGGTGGAATAGCCTGAGATAACGCTTCCGTAAGAAGATTAGCTGCAAATCTACCAGCGTTATTGATCTCAGCCTGTTAAGTTAAACAAAATTAATTAAGGAATTGTTACAAATTGATCTGTCTCAATCTCTAATTAATTATATAACACTTGTATAACTAAACTTATATCCCTTACCTCAATAGGTACAGATATCTGTTCAGTAACCACCGGTGTTACATTCTCCACCTGCGGTGTATCTCGAGCAACTGTCACAGAATTAACTGTCTCAGTTTGAACTCCTGATAAACAACAAGTTAAGATTATTTAACTATTAAATATTACATACCATCCTGAATGGTCAGGGTCCTTGAACGCTTACGGCGTCGAGTAATAAGAGGTGTATCCTCTTCATCAGAACCCTCATCAAGAAGACAAAAGTCAGGATCAACTTCTTTAGCCTTCCTCTTCTCCTTCAGTGCTGGATCTGGAATCATCCGAGATCGATATCGAATATAACCAGCACCGGGAGGTGGATCTGGAATCATCCGAGATCGATATCATCATCATCTGAAGCCGATTCGCCATTACGGCCTCCAGATGTACCAACATCATGATCCTAAATATTAAATATATTAAACACTTATGATTAGCTAAAAGCTCTATCATACAAGTTCTATATATTTATGATTCATCTGATAAATACCTTAGAAGGTAAAACCTCAGATTCATCTAGCTGTCCCTGCTCACCCTCAGATCGAATGACCTCTGGGTCTGCAGTCTCAGCTCCCTGATCATAATATTTATATTTTATAATTAGAAATATTATCTAATTAACTAAATATCAATAACCTGAGTATTATATATAAAATAATAATGTGAAAATGATATAACATCTAAGTACCATTAAAAGTATATAATTATAAAATTACCTCAGGTGAAGCAACATAACTATCAATATCCCGTAGCAGGATATCAGTAGCATCATTATGCTCAACTAGCACCTCCTGAACTACCTGTGCGACAACATCTGGGTTCACCTGTACCCCAGCATGTGCAGGTTGTTCCAAAACATCCTCGATAAGCTCTTGTGGATCTTCAGCATGAACCACCTGAGCTATCGGAGCTTGATCAACAGCAACATCAGCAGGAGCTACGTCCAACCACCCATGATTCGGCGGAGTAACGTAGTGTGGATCAACAATATACCCAAACAGTGGTCGTTCCTCAGGCTTAACCACTCCCTCCTTCCTGACGGTTTGCAAAAACATGGCATTATAACCACGTTGATCAATCGTATTCACCACCAAAAATGGTTCAGGAATAACCAAGTTCGGTAAACGCGAACATATGATAAGCATACAGAACCTCGGGTAAATCAAAAATCTGGATCTAACAGAACCCGATATCTGTCTCCTTATCTCTCCAAAAATAAGATCACAAAAACTGTATGGTTTATTGTAAACCAGGGACAGTGCAGCCGATAGTATAGCAGGGCTCAACTCATCAAAACCGCCCTTCTTCGGTGCAAACACCGTGTTCATCACATGCCATAAAAACCTCCACTGGCCAATTACCAAAGGCTTCTGAAACTGGTTCCCTCGCCTATCACCAGTATATCCCATACGCTCAATTGCCCCCTCTATAAAATCCATGGGAAAAACCAAGTCCCCATTCTCTTGATCCTCAGTACCAAGCTGCAAAATCTCTCGTAGATTTCCAGCGGTAAATACAACCAGTTGACCACGAACCGTTGCTCGAATCTGCGGCGGATTGACAGATTGGTCATACACAATATCCGTCGAGAAGTCGTTCAATATCTCCTGAGAAATCGGTGGATTGGCCGTAATAGCATATCTGATACGTGACCGTGCAAGAAAACGTAATATATCTGCAACCCTGTCAGCCCGTTTGGCTTCAAGAGTGAGATCCACTAATATGTTGTGACCTTTATCAAATGCTCTTGCCATATCTGTACAATAAACACAAATGACACAAACAATTGAATGCACGTTAAAACACTTTAAACTACAATATATTATGAATCAAAATTCATCAAATATCTTAGTTTATCAATTTATATATAACTTGTTACAAACATATCTCAAGTCTTATATAAAAGTATTTAACTTATTACTAAAAAGTCGTAAGTCTAATATATATCAAAATGTGAATCAATTATATAAATGTGAATCCATTACACAATAATAAGGATAAACACACATTATTTTTAAAAAAAATTTGGATTCACAAAATCTAGCGTGGCGAGATGAGATCATCTCGTCTCGCAAGTCAACTCGCCAAACTAGTCAACTCGCAAATATCTCTAACTCGCTAAATTAGCTCAACTCGCTTCGTTCAGGTTTGCGAGTTGAGTTGAAATCTCAACTCGTTCAATGAACGTCCGTCGCGAGGTGAATTTCAAAATCGATTAATCCGTTAATTTCAACATGATCTACCGATTGTTTTACATTTACTGATGTTCGTTTAACATAAACCCTACAGATTCATGTCCAATAACATCCTAAATGTTCGTTAATCAATCGAGTTATTAACCGAAACCCTTAGTTTAGAAAAACTTTGAGTTCTCGTTAATTGTACGGTGAAATCCGTTGTAATATACCTCAAAATGATCGCAATCTAATGTTGTATAAAAGCTACGGATTCAAAAACTCGTTCCTTTCTTCGTAAAATCAAAGTCAAACGAAAAGTTCGTTTCGCCTCGTTTCGCTTCGTCTGGACTCGCAGAGTTGTAGTGAACTCGCAAATCAATCTGGGTTCGGTGGATTGGTTGACTCGTTTGACCACCCTTTATACCTTAAACCCGATTCGCAGAAACAATCTCGATTCGCAAGTTGACTAAGTCAACTCGCAGAATTAATATTAATTGCGAATTAAATGATAAGTATAAATTAAAACCCATTATTTTACAGGTCTAAAATAAACATATCTTTCACCTGTAAAATCTATGTTTGTTCAACACGAACTGAGATAATTCAGTATAATGTATTTCCAAAGGGTAACAATTATTAAATTTAGCACAAAGTTAAAAATAAAATAAAAACAAACACACATTCATGATATAAACAAACAGTGGTATCAAGTACCATTTTATTAATTATTTGAAAGATAAAATCAAATAAAATATAAAAGTGAATAAGAATTTATCTGCTTAGGGATCATATTAGGAAGAATAAGCAATTAATTATTTATTAAAGGTCTAAGTTGATTGTTAGTATACATACCTCATGAAATTCAAATAAAATACAATAAAATTACAACTAATTTTATCATTTACACATTTATATTTATAAAATTATATCTTAGATACCTTTATCCACATGATATAACATTTCATTAAAATATAACTTATGATTTCTTATTATTCACAAAAGTGAAAGTTCAAGTATCATAGACAGTTCAAGACAATTACTGGTATGATGATCCACATAAACAAATTACACACAGATTTCTGAGTCAATATTTTATTATTAATGTGCACAATATCTAGTGTTTTCTACTATACAACATACTGAAGAATTCAAGTACAACACATAACACTGTATCTTTTATTATCAAGGTTGAGATTACTAAATGATGTTCTTTAGAAGCATATAACATACACTTGACACGAGATACTTTGTATCTTTCTTATGTAAGGTAGAGGTTACTAAATGATGCCCTTTCGAAACATATAACTCACCTTGTGATACTATGATACTTTGTATCATTTCACAACAATTTTTTTTTTTATTTGAGATCACAGTGTATGATAGTACTATCATTCAACAATTAAGACATATGTCATACGTTATATAACAGATCACATAAGATAGTACACATGACAATTATACTTCTTAACTACTCAGAAATCATAGCATAACCTGCCTACCAATAAATTGTATAATGAACCTGACTAGACTTAAGTTATTCTTATCACTTGTTAGGTAAAAAGACAAGTTATAATCAGTGGATATAGGTGTATAATCAAATAAATATAAACACATACCTGATAGAACTGCTGTAGTTCTAAAGTAACTTCACTTGAATCTACCAACACATCATCCTTAGGACTTAAGCTTATTCTCCTAATGTACTATCATTTCCCTTGGTTTTTGCAGACAAAAACTTAAATTTTCTAAAAGAACTTCATTTTGTTCTTTTATTGGAGGCGATTCCCCTTAGGTAACAAGCAAATGAATGCCATACGCCAACCTTTTTTTTTTTTTTTTTTTTTTTTTTTTAAATAATAACGACAAAATAATTTCTAACTATTACAAAAATACCCTTTGAAGACCAATCACTCTGGATTTCTCATTCCATTTCGTTGAACCAACATTTCAAATCTTGCTCTGTCGAAAGCCTTCGTGTAGAGGTCTGCTAAGTTATCCTAAGTCGGAACCTTAACTAACCTTATCAGTTTCTTCTCAGCACAGTCTCTAATAAAATGATGGCGAATATCAATATGTTTAGTCTTACTGTGCTTCACCGGATTATTGGTGATCGACATAGTAGATTCGTTATTAATCATCATAGGAGTATTGGTTAAGTTTAACCCATAATCCCGCAGTTGCTGTTGTATCCAAAGAACTTGTGAGCAACAGCTGCCAGCTGCAACATACTCAGCTTCACATGTAGAAATAGCTACCGAGCTTTGCTTCTTGCACTGCTAGGACACTAATCTACCTCCTAGGAATTGACATCCTCCGGTCGTAGATTTCCTATTCTGATTGCATCCTCCATAATCCGAATCAGTAAATGCTTCCAGATCTAAGTCTCCTCCAATAGGATACCAAAGTCCCAGCTTAGGTTCCCCTTTGAGGTAACGGAAGATCCGTTTAACTGCTTGCATATGTGACTCTTTCGGATTAGCCTGATATCTTGTGCAAATACACACAGCAAACATTATGTCAGGCCTAGAGGCAGTCAAATACATTAATGATCCAATCATGGCCCTGTAAAGAGTAGGATCCACATCCTGATCACTCGATGTATCTGGACCTAGTTTGTGATTGACTGGAATCGGAGTATTGTAGACCTTACTTTCATCCATCTTGAAGCGTTCTAATAGCTCATAAACATATTTAGATTGATGAATAAAGAATCCATCCTTCTTTTGATCAACTTGCAATCCTAAGAAGAATTTTAACTCTCCCATTGCAGACATCTCAAACCTTTTTTGCATGACTTTCTCAAATTCTTGACACATCTTTTCATCAGAAGATCCAAAGATGATATCATCAACATAGACTTGCACCAGGAGAAAGTCTTTCTTCTTCCATTTTACAAATAGTGTACTATCAATCGCTCCTCTTGTAAATCCATTATCAAGTAGATACGTTGACAGTGTCGCATACCACATCCTTGGTGCTTGATGTAATCCATATAGAGCCTTATTCAAACGATATACTCTATCCGGATACTCAGGATTGGTAAACCCTGGAGGTTGTGCGACATACACCAGTTCTTCAACTTTGCCATTCAAAAATGCACTCTTAACATCCAACTGATACACTTTAATACCTTTGAATGTTGCAAATGCTAAGAAGATTCTAATAGCTTCTAGCCTAGCGACTGGTGCAAACACCTCATTATAATCAATACCTTCTTCTTGGTTAAAACCTTGAACCACTAGACGAGCTTTATTGCGAGTAATGATTCCCCGATCATCTCTCTTGCACTTAAATACCCATCTAGTTCCAATTGGATAAACACCCTTTGGAAGGTCAACCAAATCCCAGACTTGTAGCTTTTCAAATTGAGACAGTTCTTCTTGCATAGCCTCGACCCACGAACTTTCTTTAAGAGCCATTTGAATGTTCTTAGGCTCAATTTGTGAGATAAAGCCAGCATAAAGACACTCATTAGTAATGCCTGTCTCCTTTAGTGCAGCATACAAGATTTGTAAGTCATCCTTATCAGCATACGCATTAGGATAACTTGAAGTACTAGCTTTTGTTTGAGTCCTTGTTTGAACCGGAGTATTAATGTCACCGATGATATTATCAATTGGGTGATTCTTACTCGTTCTTGTTGTAACAATAGTCTCAACAGGAATCTCATCTTCTAAGTTAGTACCAATTTCTTGTTCTTCAGACGGTTCTTCCAAATCTGGTACCTCTTTACTGAAAAGCCGAGAGTTATCATTATCCGAAGTTATTCTTAACTCTTTTAGTGGTGTAAGTAAATCATCCACTACCTTTTGCATATTCTCTTCATCAGTTAAAGGTATATCTACTTTGGACGTTTGAGATCCACTAGTAGATGGTTGATTTGGATCAACAATCTGGATTGCAGATGATTGAACATTTTTCATTGGAGTGTGGCCGGTATCCTCATCTCCAGTAAACACATGTTCAGGAATCTCTGAATCACGAACATAGTCACTTAAGGGAACTTTAAAAGATGCAAAAAGATCAGAATAATCAAATTGCCAATCTAAGCCCTTGTGTACATCTGGTGTGTAACTAGTAACCTCAATATTATACACAACTTCCAGACGACCTGTGTAACACCCCCAAATTTATGGTCTAGCGGAAGCAAGATTTGGGTGTTACTAATCAATATTCAAAGCACAGAGATTAATAGTAAACGACTCTATATGCGTCGTTTTAACAGAATGTATTAATAGCTAAATGTTTACAAGGTTTGAAGCTACATATAGCTCGTGTTCGTTTAAAATGAGAGATTTCAATACATAAATACTATTACAAAATATATTAATGCAAGAAAATCTCTATTGTCTGCATGCTGACTCGAGCTATAGTTTCCTGGGGCAATCCTGCCTACTGCTTTATACCTGCGATACATGCTAAAATGGATCAGCTAACGCTGGTGAGCTCACAGGTTTGAGTATCAAGTAAGTTGTGTGAACCGCAAGATTTAAATAGTTGATTTGCATCCAGCAAATGATAGTGGTAACAGTATACAGCCATGAGCACATAGTTGAGCTTAACTCGTGGGTCAGGACACAGCCTGAGCGTTTTCGCCTCCACGGATGCCTAATCAACATCCGTCTTCCTTAAATATTAGTACGTCCGTTTACCCGGTTAGTGCTTGCTAACCCGGACGAGGTGGGTCAATCCTATATGGTACCATATACTAATATTCACGCTACAAATGTATTAACAACTATGCTGATGGAGGGCTTTAAAAGATTAGTTGTGTAAAACTCATGTAGTACATGTAAAAGTTGTACTTGCGTTCACGCGTTAAAACAAGCAATATATCACACCCCTGAGTAAAAATAGTAAAAGAGGGGCTATGAGACTCACCTGAGTCTTTAGAGTTTATATCAATAAACTGAGATTGATGAGTCGGGAATCGAAGTCCAAAGATTTGTAACCTGAGGGTGTCCACGACACGCGATGGTTATAAACATATGAAGGCATCTCATAAGACTACCTTGTAGTTGTTTGTCCAACTAGAATGTCCAAATGATTACAATTTGGTTGATTGTTTAAGTATTTGAAAAATGTGTACGGCCCGTTGGTGATTGTTGGTAATAATAATATTATCATTATCTTTGTAAAACGTGTTCCAAAGTGTTTTAGAAGTCATGTCACATTCGTGTTTGATGTTATACAAGTTTAACACTTTGTGTGAAAATTTAGTTGTAACGCTGTTACTCGTGACCCTAGGGTAAGGGCGAAGCCCGTTAATGACGGGGGTCCGGGGGCAGCGCCCCTGGTAGCGGGGTCCAAGGGGCAGAGCCCCTGGCTGGGGTCGAGCTGCCAGGTCAGCTTGGAAAATTTTTATTTCAACTAAATTGCTTTGGTGAAAAACGCATCTGGACTTGAATTTCGGTGAAATTGAGTGTCAAATTTTGAGTCTCAAAACTTAGTGAAAAATGAGTTTTAAACTCTCTGTTCTTAGCGACACAGCATGCGACACAATGGTCATGTATGCGACACAAAGGTTGTGTCGCATAAGAATGCGACACAAGAGCTTAGCGACACAAGGGTTGTGTCGCATAAGCGTACGATGCTGATTTAACAGCGACATAGTGATTGTGTCGCATGGGATTTGCGACATAAGGTACGACACAATATTGTGTCGCAAAAGGTACGACACAAGTGGGTTTCTACGACACAAGATACGACATAAAGGATCTTATGCGACACAAGGCTTGTGTCGCAAAGATGAACACTCAGACAGTCCCCAGCGACTGTCGTGGTTTTCAAACCCAAAACCCAAATCTAACTCGCTTTTAGGCTATGAAATCATGTTTTCCTCATACATTTGGACAATACTAAGTTGTGCAAACATTATAACACCGAAATAATACACCAAAATGAGTAGATCAAAATATTTAGAGAATTTCTTACAATTGCAATTTCGAGACAAATCGAGGAAGAAAACGAGGGTGGTGCCTTTGTTAATCTTGTTCCCCTCTTGATGGTGATTCCGGAAGTGTAACTTTTGTTGTCGGTTAAGCTAGATCCGAAAATTTTGTAGTGATGGGTTTGAGAGTGTTTTGAAAGAGAATGAGAGGGAGAAAGAGAGAAATGGGGTGGGAAATGAGGAAGAAAGAGGAGGAGGTGGGGAGTTGGTGGAAGCCTCACCTTCTCAGCTTCTGAAATCTTACCCCGTGTGGTGTTCGTTGCCCCGGTCGTTTAACGTTTAATATTTATTTTAATTGTTTTAAAATGTGATTTTTAAAACACGAAAGTTCATTAAATATATTTTGTTGTAGTATTTTATTAAATACTTTCTAATTCAATTGGT
This sequence comes from Pseudognaphalium luteoalbum, assembly GCA_963422505.1. NCBI lineage: Eukaryota > Viridiplantae > Streptophyta > Magnoliopsida > Asterales > Asteraceae > Pseudognaphalium > Pseudognaphalium luteoalbum. The sequence goes on from OY730194.1 coordinate 63,044,971, forward strand.
TTCGTTCGTTTGCGCTTTAATTTTTGAGTCGCGTAGATGCTTATAATACGATATGAAGTGTACTCGCAATATTATCAAAATAATATATTTTTTTTTGCATGTTATTGTCAATATATAATTTTTATATTATTCAATAAAATTGATCACCAACGTCCGTATTTTACTTGAACCGAAATTCATTCGATTTAGTTTGCGTACGATTTAAGAAAATCGCATTTTGTATATATTCAACAATATATAGTTTGTTACATTAATTAGCCTAATACAGAACTAATTACATGTATTAACAGAGAATCAGGCACTAATTACTAGTCCTAATTTGGCGGGTGTTACATTCTCCCCCTGTTAGGAGAATTTCGTCCCGAAATTTAGCTCGTGGTCGTGTTTGATGTAGAGTCAGGGAATAGCTGAGGATACTTGAGTCGCATTTGGTCTTCCCGTTCCCAAGTGAATTCCGGACCACGCCGCGAATTCCACCTGACCTTAACGATGGGAATCCGACTTTGCTTGAGTTGTTTGACCTCACGGTCCATGATTTCCGCAGGTTCCTCGACAAAATGAAGTTTGTTATCAATGCGAATTTCGTCGAGTGGGATGATAAGTGTCTCGTCAGGCAGGCATTTCTTTAGGTTAGAAATGTGAAAGGTGGGGTGCACACTGCTGAGTTCGGCTGGCAGCTGCAATCGATATGCCACGGGGCCAATCCTCTCAAGGATCTCAAAGGGCCCAATGTACCTGGGGTTTAACTTCCCGCATTTGCCGAATCGGATTACGCCTTTCCAAGGCGATACTTTGAGGAGTACTCGATCCCCAACTTGGAACTCGAGTGGTTTGCGTCTCACGTCAGCATAACTTTTCTGACGATCACGTGCGGCTTTAAGTCGGTTTTGGATCTCGACAATTTTCTCAGTGGTTTCGTGTATGAGTTCAGGACCAGTGAGTTGGCTATCTCCCACTTCGGTCCAACAGATAGGTGATCGGCACTTACGACCGTACAGTGCCTCGAAGGGTGCAGCCTTAATGCTGGTATGATAACTGTTATTGTAGGAAAACTCGCACAATGGTAGGTGTCTTTCCCAGTTTGCACCAAAGTCAACTACGCAAGCTCGTAGCATGTCTTCCAGTGTCTGAATGGTTCGTTCACTTTGGCCATCGGTTTGAGGATGGTATGCGGTACTCATATCAAGTCGGGTACCTAATGATTTTTGAAGTGATTGCCAAAAGTGAGATGTGAAACGAGCGTCCCTGTCAGAGATAATTGAGGTTGGAACACCATGTCGGGAAACAATTTCTTTGATATAGATTTGTGAGAGGCGTTCCATTTTATCGGTTTCCTTGATCGCCAGGAAATGAGCAGATTTGGTGAGACGATCGACGATCACCCAGATGGTATCGCAACCGCTCGATGACTTGGGTAGTTTGGTTATGAAATCCATGGCGATTTGTTCCCATTTCCATTCAGGAATGTTGGGTTGTTGAAGTAAACCAGAAGGTTTTTGATGTTCGGTTTTGACTCTCGAGCAAGTAAGGCACTTGCTGACATATGTGGCGATTTCGGCTTTCATGTTCGGCCACCAATAGAATTCTTTGATGCCGTAATACATTTTGTCGGATCCAGGGTGGATAGAATATTTAGACTTGTGAGCTTCATCCATCACCAAGTCTCGCAGGTTCCCAAAACTAGGCAACCAGATTCGATTTGAGAAGTACCTAACACCATTAGGTTTGATTTCGAATTGCTTATCGATGCCTCGTAAGGCTTCGCTTTTGACATTCTCGGGTTTCAAAGCTTCGAGTTGAGCGGTATGGATCTGAATGGTGAGATCATTATGAATGGTCATACTGAGGGCTCGAACTCGAAGTGGTTTCGCCCGTTCCTTTCGACTGAGGGCATCGGCAACAACATTCGCCTTACCTGGGTGGTATTTGATTTCGCAGTCATAATCGGTGAGCAACTCGACCCAACGACGTTGCCGCATATTAAGGTCTTTTTGGTCGAAGATGTGCTGGAGGCTTTTATGATCGGTGAATACGGTACTTCGGGTACCATAAAGGTAGTGTCTCCAGATTTTAAGGGCGAACACCACGGCCCCTAGCTCGAGGTCGTGGGTCGTGTAGTTCTTCTCATGAACTTTGAGTTATCGGGAAGCGTAAGCAATGACCTTATCTCGTTGCATCAACACGCAACCGAGACCTTGGTGGGAAGCATCGCAGTATACCACAAAGTCGTCGGTGCCTTCGGGTAAGGATAGAATAGGAGCACTGCAAAGCTTGAGTTTTAATAGTTGAAATGCTGACTCTTGTTTATCAGTCCAATCGAACTTCTTTTCCTTCCGAGTCAGTGTCGTGAGTGGTTGAGCTATTTTGGAGAAATTTTCAATGAAACGACGATAATAACCAGCTAACCCTAGAAATTGGCGTACCTCGGTCGGAGTAGTTGGCGCTTGCCAGTCTTTGATAGCCTCGATTTTTGATGGGTCGACGTGAATTCCTTGACTATTAACAACATGTCCAAGGAATTGAACGGATTGTATCCAGAACTCACACTTGGAGAATTTGGCATATAACTCCTCGTGCTTAAGTAGCTCTAGGATGGTTTTGAGGTGTTGTGCGTGTTCTCGTTCGTTGCGCGAATAGATGAGGATGTCATCGATAAAGACAATGACAAACTTGTCGAGATAGGGTTTGCACACCCGATTCATAAGGTCCATGAATACAGCCGGTGCGTTTGTTAAACCGAAGGGCATCACTTGAAATTCATAATGCCCGTAACGAGTTCGGAAAGCAGTTTTCGGAATGTCGATGTCGCGAACTCGAAGTTGATGATACCCTGACCGAAGGTCGATCTTTGAATAAATACTCGACCCTTGTAGTTGGTCAAACAGGTCATCGATACGAGGAAGTGGATACCGGTTCTTGACGGTCAACTTGTTCAACTCTCGATAGTCGATACACATTCGGAAAGAACCGTCTTTCTTTTTCACGAATAAGACCGGAGCTCCCCATGGTGAAGAACTCGGCCTAATAAATCCTCTGTCCAGGAGTTCCTGTAACTGGGTGGACAACTCCTGAAGTTCGGATGGAGCTAGGCGGTATGGTGCTCGGGCTACCGGTGCGGCACCCGGCATGAGATCGATCGAGAACTCAACCTGTCTATGTGGAGGTAAGCCAGGTAGTTCTTCCGGAAAGACTTCGGGAAAGTCTCTAACAATTGGCACATCCTCAAGTCGCTTTTCCTCCGACTTTTTCTCCGTGATGTGCGCGAGGATTGCTGGATAACCCTTTCTGAGAAATTTTCGGGTTTTCAAACAAGAAATGATATTTAGTCTCGTCCCGCCAGTCTCCCCCTGTATGATCAAGGTTCTACCGACGGCGAGAGGGATGCGGATGATTTTATCGTAACAGACGATTTCGGCTCGATGTTTGGACAACCAGTCCATTCCAATGATGACGTCGAAACTCCCAATTTCAACAGGCATAAGGTCGATCGAAAAGGTTTCGTCGGCTAGGTTTAAAGTGCAATTAGGTATCACACTATTGGTTTCTATGAGTTTACCGTTTGCTAGCTCTACAGTGTACTTAATATCTAAGGCAACAGGAGTGATGTCAAGTAAGGGGTAAAACTCCTCGGAAATAAAGCTCCTATCGGCACCAGTATCAAATAGAACAAAAGCAGTTAAGTTGTTGAGGAGGAACATACCCGAGACCACATTCGGGTCCTGCCGGGCGTCCCCAGAGTTGAGTACGAACGCTCTACCTTTTGCGTTGTTGTTGTTGTTGCTCTTTTTATTCAGGTTTGGGCAATCATTCTTGAAGTGCCCGGTGTTTCCACATCCGAAACATGTCTTGGGTGCCTTGGGGTTGTAGTTGGAGTTGTTGTTGTTGGTGGGGGATCTACAGTCCTTAGTGAGGTGTCCGTACCTCTTGCAGTTGCTGCAATAAGGACCACAAGGACCTTCATGGTGGCGATTGCACTTGGAACAGTAGGGCTTGTTCCCGGTGTAACCACGCCTGGGTTCGGTGGTTGAGTTGTAGGCTTTGATGGTGTCGGGTTTCTTGTTTTGGTTGTTGCTGTGGTTGTCAGACCACTTCCTTTTGAGGTGGTTGGAGGAAAAAGTGGGTGGTTCTGAGTCCTCATTCATGGCCATGAGTTCATGAGCCAATCGGATAGCACCATCAATGGTGGTCTGGTTTGAGGAGGCGACGTTCCCCCGGACAGGCTCCGGAAGACCGCGGATGTACCTTCGGATCTTATCGGGTTCGGTGCTCACCATTGCTGGGCGAAGGATGGCAAGCTGTTGGAATCTGACGGTATATCCGTCAATGTCAGCTCCCTGCACCTTTAGGTGCCAGAACTCATCCTCTAGCTTTTGGAGTTGTTCGATGGGGCAATACTTAGCAGTAAGCATTGTCTTCAGTTCCTCCCAAGGGAGTAGGTAGGCGGTATCGATACCCACAGACTGGGCATATGAATTCCACCATGAGAGAGCACCATCTTCAAGGGTGCAGGTGGAGTACTTGACTCTGTCCTCTTCCGCACACTTGCTGATGTGGAAGACGGACTCCATTTTCTCGAACCATCTGATCAGTCCGATGGCTCCTTCAGTCCCCTTGAAGTTCAAGGGTTTGCAGCTCAGGAAGTCCTTGTATGAACAAGGTTTGGGTTGGGGCCCGTTGGCGGCTGTATCTTCGCTGCCCGAACTGGGTTGTCGGGTAGCCATAGCTTGAGCCACGCTTTGGGCTATGAGTTGGGCGATTTCAGTTTCGCTGAAGGTGAATCGCTTCGGTGGCATCTTGCTGAACAAGATCAAGAAAAGACAATGAGATTCTTGTGCGAAATTCTGATGTATCACATGTGTATATTATGGAATATACGATATAAAGTGATAATTATATTTCATTTAAATAGCCAAGTTTGGTACATGACACGAGTTTTCAAAAGATTACATAATACGGGGAGTACAAAAGGTACCGGGAATTGTTACATCCGGTTAGAATATTAAGAGTCCTACATAGATAGATATAGATTACAAGATGACAGCCACGCTAGTTCTAATGCAAGTTGATCCTTTCCATTAGCGTGACGAGTCGATCAACGGTGGCTGCGAGTCTGCTGGTTTGTCGGGCGTTGTCTTCTGCCAATGCTAGTCGTTGTACCAGCATTCTTGAGTATTCTTCAGCCTCTTGCAGGCGCTGCTCGCATTGTTCCAACCTGAGTCGCAAAAGTTCGACTTCTGTTCCTGATTCCACCACTCGGTCGTGGAGTATGTTCATGTTGCTAACGGTGTTTTCGTGGTCCTCGGAGACTTGATTGATACGTTCAAGCGCTGTGAGTCTCCAATTTTCATTGGTTTCTTGCAAAGCGACATCCATGGTACGAAGTCGTTGCTCGTGACCGTCCAGCCTAGCGGCCAAGGCCGGCAGAGTGAAGTGGGTAGGATACGGGCCAGCTCGAGGCAACCTGGCGTTCCTCCTAGCTACCCTCGGGTTCTGCGACCCGGATTGAGAGCGTGACGAATTGGGTGGTGTGTTTGCCATTCTGAGACAAAGCGTTAAAAAGAGTGAGGCCTATCTATGTATATATATATATATACATATATATATATATATATATATATATATATATATATATTACATAATAGCCTAAGGTATCTAACACATACATGTTTGGGTCCCGGTTTCTCTCGTGGTCAGAGTCGACTAGTGTATCCTGTTCAGTCATGATTCCTTTCAGATTCCACATCATATTCTTTTAATTATACATAGTTGATCAGGCTATGTTAAATTAAACCAATACCATGTAGTCATTGAACCTATTCATACTTAATAAGGAATACTGCCTAAGGGTCATAGTCTAGGCCCACTAAATGCAACCTAGTTCACTATAACCTTAGGCTCTGATACCAATCTGTAACACCCCCAAATTTATGGTCTAGCGGAAGCAAGATTTGGGTGTTACTAATCAATATTCAAAGCACAGAGATTAATAGTAAACGACTCTATATGCGTCGTTTTAACAGAATGTATTAATAGCTAAATGTTTACAAGGTTTGAAGCTACATATAGCTCGTGTTCGTTTAAAATGAGAGATTTCAATACATAAATACTATTACAAAATATATTAATGCAAGAAAATCTCTATTGTCTGCATGCTGACTCGAGCTATAGTTTCCTGGGGCAATCCTGCCTACTGCTTTGTACCTGCGATACATGCTAAAATGGATCAGCTAACGCTGGTGAGCTCACAGGTTTGAGTATCAAGTAAGTTGTGTGAACCGCAAGATTTAAATAGTTGATTTGCATCCAGCAAATGATAGTGGTAACAGTATACAGCCATGAGCACATAGTTGAGCTTAACTCGTGGGTCAGGACACAGCCTGAGCGTTTTCGCCTCCACGGATGCCTAATCAACATCCGTCTTCCTTAAATATTAGTACGTCCGTTTACCCGGTTAGTGCTTGCTAACCCGGACGAGGTGGGTCAATCCTATATGGTACCATATACTAATATTCACGCTACAAATGTATTAACAACTATGCTGATGGAGGGCTTTAAAAGATTAGTTGTGTAAAACTCATGTAGTACATGTAAAAGTTGTACTTGCGTTCACGCGTTAAAACAAGCAATATATCACACCCCTGAGTAAAAATAGTAAAAGAGGGGCTATGAGACTCACCTGAGTCTTTAGAGTTTATATCAATAAACTGAGATTGATGAGTCGGGAATCGAAGTCCAAAGATTTGTAACCTGAGGGTGTCCACGACACGCGATGGTTATAAACATATGAAGGCATCTCATAAGACTACCTTGTAGTTGTTTGTCCAACTAGAATGTCCAAATGATTACAATTTGGTTGATTGTTTAAGTATTTGAAAAATGTGTACGGCCCGTTGGTGATTGTTGGTAATAATAATATTATCATTATCTTTGTAAAACGTGTTCCAAAGTGTTTTAGAAGTCATGTCACATTCGTGTTTGATGTTATACAAGTTTAACACTTTGTGTGAAAATTTAGTTGTAACGCTGTTACTCGTGACCCTAGGGTAAGGGCGAAGCCCGTTAATGACGGGGGTCCGGGGGCAGCGCCCCTGGTAGCGGGGTCCAAGGGGCAGAGCCCCTGGCTGGGGTCGAGCTGCCAGGTCAGCTTGGAAAATTTTTATTTCAACTAAATTGCTTTGGTGAAAAACGCATCTGGACTTGAATTTCGGTGAAATTGAGTGTCAAATTTTGAGTCTCAAAACTTAGTGAAAAATGAGTTTTAAACTCTCTGTTCTTAGCGACACAGCATGCGACACAATGGTCATGTATGCGACACAAAGGTTGTGTCGCATAAGAATGCGACACAAGAGCTTAGCGACACAAGGGTTGTGTCGCATAAGCGTACGATGCTGATTTAACAGCGACATAGTGATTGTGTCGCATGGGATTTGCGACATAAGGTACGACACAATATTGTGTCGCAAAAGGTACGACACAAGTGGGTTTCTACGACACAAGATACGACATAAAGGATCTTATGCGACACAAGGCTTGTGTCGCAAAGATGAACACTCAGACAGTCCCCAGCGACTGTCGTGGTTTTCAAACCCAAAACCCAAATCTAACTCGCTTTTAGGCTATGAAATCATGTTTTCCTCATACATTTGGACAATACTAAGTTGTGCAAACATTATAACACCGAAATAATACACCAAAATGAGTAGATCAAAATATTTAGAGAATTTCTTACAATTGCAATTTCGAGACAAATCGAGGAAGAAAACGAGGGTGGTGCCTTTGTTAATCTTGTTCCCCTCTTGATGGTGATTCCGGAAGTGTAACTTTTGTTGTCGGTTAAGCTAGATCCGAAAATTTTGTAGTGATGGGTTTGAGAGTGTTTTGAAAGAGAATGAGAGGGAGAAAGAGAGAAATGGGGTGGGAAATGAGGAAGAAAGAGGAGGAGGTGGGGAGTTGGTGGAAGCCTCACCTTCTCAGCTTCTGAAATCTTACCCCGTGTGGTGTTCGTTGCCCCGGTCGTTTAACGTTTAATATTTATTTTAATTGTTTTAAAATGTGATTTTTAAAACACGAAAGTTCATTAAATATATTTTGTTGTAGTATTTTATTAAATACTTTCTAATTCAATTGGTTTCGTTCGTTTGCGCTTTAATTTTTGAGTCGCGTAGATGCTTATAATACGATATGAAGTGTACTCGCAATATTATCAAAATAATATATTTTTTTTTGCATGTTATTGTCAATATATAATTTTTATATTATTCAATAAAATTGATCACCAACGTCCGTATTTTACTTGAACCGAAATTCATTCGATTTAGTTTGCGTACGATTTAAGAAAATCGCATTTTGTATATATTCAACAATATATAGTTTGTTACATTAATTAGCCTAATACAGAACTAATTACATGTATTAACAGAGAATCAGGCACTAATTACTAGTCCTAATTTGGCGGGTGTTACAACCTGTGACTTTATTAAAGACCCTCTTGTTTGGTGAATTAGGCATGTAACCTAAGAAAAAGCCTTCGTCGGCCTTTTCACCAAATTTTGCTTGATGTCCAGTCTTTAAAATTGTGCATGAAACTCCAAAGGGTTCAAGCCCTTTTAAGTTAGGTTTCTTTTTGTTTAAAAGCTCATAACAAGTCTTGTTATGCCGCTTAACCGTAAGAACCCTATTTAGAACATGACAAGCTGTATTCACTGCTTCTGCCCAAAATATGACCGGAAGCTTTGAATCAGCAAGCATTGTTCTCGCAGCTTCAATCAACGTTCGCTTCTTCCTTTCAGCAACACCATTCTGTTGAGGTTCATATGGTGCACTGAATTGATGAACAATTCCTTTGCTTAAGCAATATAGATTCAACGTTGAATTCTTAAACTCTGTTCCGTTGTCACTACGAATACGCTTCACTCTCGTTTTGTATACATTCTCTACTAGATCAAAGAATTCAACTAGAATTCCCGGAGTTTCATCCTTTGATCCCAAAAAGAATACCCACGAGAATCTAGAGTAATCATCCGTCACAACCAAACAGTACCATTTGCCACCTAGACTTCTCTTGCTTATTGGGCCAAAGAGATCCATGTGTAGCAAATCAAATGGTAAGGAGTTTGAGTTTTCAGTCTTAGGTCTGTGTGTTTTCTTGTGCTGCTTTCCCTTCATGCAAGGGACACACTTATCTTCAGACTCGAAACGTTTTTGTGGTACACCTAGAACCAAACCATTCTTGGTTATATAATTCATTTTACGCCAGTTCAAGTGTGCCATTCTCCTATGCCATAATAAAGCGTCTGCTTCTGAAGCCTTGGATAACAAACATGTAGAAACCATTGAGGAATTAGAATTACCCATGTTTATTGCATAGATATCCCTCCTCCTTGGTGCCCTCATTAGTATCCAATTGTCGGGTATCGTAAATCCCGGCTTCAGGACTAAGGCTTCCTTTTCATTAAAATGAACTGGATGACCTTTATCGCAGACTTGGGAAACACTCACTAGGTTGTGAGTTAGTTCTTCAACGTAATTCACATCCTCAAGAGTCAAAGTTCCATTTGAAACTTTTCCTTTCCCAGTTATTACTCCTCCTTTGTCTCCTGCAAAATTGACTTTTTGCTTGAGACCACCCTGGAAGTCTGTCAGTAGACTTCTCTCTCCTGTCATGTGCCGTGAGCATCCACTGTCTACATACCACCAACTTTCCTTGTTCACAGTCTGCTCCTGCACATAACACATCACACGATCAGTTGTCAAGAGGGACCCAAGCCATTACGGTCTTGGTTTGTCCCTTATCATCTACAAACTTAAGTTCTTTAAAATAACCATCCTTCCCATCAGGAGCTTTGGTTACTTTCGAAGAAACTTGAGCTTGTGGACGATCAGCCTTAAGAGGTGAATTTGAGGAGAACCTCCTAGGCACAACATTCTGAGCTCTATTATTATAGTTATAATTAAACTCATTGGATCGCAAAGTAGTACCACTTTCATTAAGACTATGGCCTCTACTTTGATTTCTAAACCTCGACGGTGTCATATCCCTAGGCTTATAAACAATATTGTCACTTGGAATATAAGTCCGTTTAGGTTTAGGAGGGGAGACACTATGTTTACCTTCTCTTTTAAGAATGTTAACAGGTTTAATACCTAAGCTAGATTTGGTATCTAACCTATCTACAGTCATACTAGAGTTGGTCGGTGTCCATTTATCACTCACAAGCTTATGTGATGCTTCTGGCTTTTTGTTAGGACAACACGAAGCCACATGTCCTTTTTGGTGACATTTAAAGCATGACATCTGCTTGCGTGATTTACTCACTTTTGCTTTCTCATCTGGAGTCTTAGGCACTAAAAGTTTAGAAATATGTTCCTTATTAACATTATCATCAGTGTTAGCATTGTTAATCACTCCACCCGATACAAAATGTATTTTGGTGAGATGAGAAACCTTACTATCATCTGATGAAGAGTTCTTAATAACATCCTTCTGTGCCTCTGACTGTTCAGGTTTATCAGCTACTGAAATCTCAGAATTAACGTCAGTCATTTCAGAATCTTCAGGAATAGGAGTGTAATTGGCATTAAAAGGAGGGGATACATCATTGTAACCTAACCCAGTCTTGTCCTTTACACTACGTTGAGCATCTAACATTATATCCATTTGAGATGTCCTATAGTTCTCAAGTTTACGATTTTGCTCAATTAACCTTAAGTTAAGATTCACTATTTCCTGATCCTTACTAGCAATTGTCTCATTCAAGTCCTTGATGTTCATATAGAGTCCATCTATGATGACAAATTTTTCACTTATGGTATCTCTAAGTTTGGTCTTATCCGAAACATCAGACTTAATTTTATCTTTTAAGGCCTGTTTATCATCACTTAATCTACGTATATCCATAAGTGCTTGGTCAAGTTCTGATCTAACAGTCCTATAAGAGTCTTTATCCAAATTCAATTGAGATGACAAATTGCTATTAGACACAGTTAATACACTATTCTGAGATTGTAAGTCAGTAACTAAGTAACAAACATCAGCAAGATTAAGAATATCTAAACAAACCTTCTTCTTGTCTGTTTGTACTTCAGCCATTCGTGCCACGAATTCTTCAGGACTCATGTCTGGAGTCAAATCCATATGCAGCACATCATCATCACTTGCCTTCACTTCTGACTCAGGCACATCTACTCTCTGTTCAACATCTGTGGGCATGTAGGACATTGATCCAGCAGTGGTCTCTTCAATTTCAGCCATCAAGGCTTCTTCTTCTGACTGAGTTTTCCAGTCATATGAGCCATCCAACTGCTTTACCACTAAGGCTTTGGAAGCTAAAGTACTTCCCGAACCTTGTGTCCTATTTGCATCTACCTTAGGTCTTTGGCATTCCCTCGCGAAATGACCAATACCTTGACAGTTAAAGCATTTGACCTTGGTTTTATCAAACCCTGATCTATTGCCCAACACCTTTCTACCAGTTCTCTTGAGGAAATTTTTAACTTTTCTAGAGACTAATGCTAACATCTCTTGAAGTTCCAATTCCTCAACATAATCCGGATCGATCTGCTCATAATCCTCATCAAACAATACAGGATCATTAATTTTCCCCTCAATGTAGTTCTCATATGATGCCACAAAGGAAGCAAGAACAGACAGTTGCTGCTCTGCAGATTTCACACTCATAGGCATCTTCTGATGCTCTTGAGATGGCTTCTCAGCATTCTTTACCTTTGTCTCAACACCAGAGGAGGAAATAAAGCACAGATCTTCAGATATCATTTCTCCATTTCTACCTGTATCACCAACTAACAGTGCAGTGGTCGAACTAGAAGATGCAGTCGAAAGATTTGTTTTTCCATGATACAACCCAGGGTTCTGAACCTGATCAGAATCTTTCTTTTGACTTCTTGGAGAACTCATAACCTTTTAGCTTGTCAATGACTTGCTCTAAGGTCATAGTAGCATATCTGGTTTCATTATCCGTTATCATAAGTCCATACATTTCCCACTTAGAAGGCAAACCCTCAATAAACTTGTCGGTTTTATCAACTTCTTCTACAGTGATGTCATTGTATTCCAATTCACTTAACAGATGGTAGAATCGTGTAACATAAGCATCAAGACTTTCCCCTTTTAAAGCTTTAAACATAGTAAACTGCTTTTTAAGGAGCTTCTTCTTGCTAATTCTCATTTGTGGACTACCTTCACCTCTTTTCTCTAGAGCTTCCCAGAGCGATCTAGCAGTATGAAAAGATTTCAGTTGATGAGCGATATCCTTAGGTAGACACATCTTAATGCACGAATGTGCTTTGTTTTCATTTTTGTATGCTTCCTTCTGTTCATCACTCATGTTCTGATAGGTAAGAGTCACAATGGCATTCTGAACAGTTTGAGTAGGTGCAGTGTATCCAGTCTTGATACACATCCAGATTGACAGATCATGGAATCTACAGTAAGATTCAAATCTGTCCTTCCAGTTGTAGTAATCCTCGATATTTAACAACTTAGGTGGAGAATTTGATTTTCCCACCTCATGTTCCATTTCGATCATTTTACTTAAGTCAGACATCTTAAAAACGTAAGTTCAAACTGTTACGCGAAATCAGAAAATCTCAATTCGCAGAACTCAGTTCAACTCGCAATCTCAACTCGACTCGCAGAATCTCGGTTCGCAAGTCTCAGTTCGGATCGCAGTGATGTCAACTCGCAAGTGATTTCGGTTCGCAAAGATCTCGGTTCGCAGAATAAAGTTCAACTCGCAGGTTCGATAGTTCAACTCGCAAGTTCGACTCGGCTCGCAAGTTCAACTCGGCTCGCAAGCTACGCTGGAACCCTAATCTCAACTCGCGAAATGGCTGTTAAACCCGAAAGCGAAAGTTTAAGGTATTTTTACGACTGAAACTAGCGATTTCAACCGTAAACAAACCCTAAAATATCCAGAGAATGATTTTGATCGTTAATATTGCTATTATGCACGTAAAAACAATCCGAATCAAAACGCAATATCACTAAAACTCACGAATACACTCGTATTTAGCCCGAAAGCTCTGATACCAGATGTAAGTCCCTAGTTCTAGGATCGATAACTTCGTTATCTGTAGTATTAAGGTGCGGAATCCCTCAATACGGGGTTATCTTACTAATAACGAGTAAGTTCGTAATTGCGTTTAATATGACTTAACTTTATACGATAAATCGTCAAAGTCTAGCCGTAGGTTATGTTTTCTCTGGGTTTGTTGAGTTCGCAGGAATGAATGAGAATGCCTAAAGATGTTCAAAAGTGTTGTTCTTTTTAAACGATTTTGTAAAACAAAATCATTTATACATATTATCTCGGCTCGGCTCGCATGGGCCTGCGAGTTCAGCCCAACTCGCCTCGCTTAGCCCAAGCCCAGCTTAGCCATAACGAGTTCAATTCTCATCTCGCAGCTCACCTTGCTGCGACCTGAGATCTCGACTCGCTTCGCAACAAACGTATAATATAAATACGTTATTTCGTCTATCTTTAATATGAAATATTAATAACAAAACGAATATGCATTTACAAATATAAACCAATATACCAATACAATCACAATTACACTAGTCATATTTCAAGCTAGATCTGTTGTCACAATCTATGTTCCAACCCCAAATCATATCATTACCCTTAACTGTAATTTGGTTACAAAATCCATGGTTATATGCTCCCATTTCCACTCGGGAATCTCAAGTTGTTTCAATGATCCATAAGGTTTCTGATGTTCGGCTTTCACCTGAGAACAAATATGACAAGATTCTACAAACCGAGCTACGTCCAATTTCAAAGTAGGCCACCAATACAGTGGTTTCAAATCATGATATATCTTAGTACTTCCAGGATGAACCGTTAATCTAGATTTATGAGCCTCCATCAAAATCACATCCCGAAGACCACCAAGTAAAGGAACCCAAACACGCGACTGAAAGGTCTTTAATCTACGAGAATCATCAATCAACAAATCCTTTCTTTTAATCATCACCTCGGATTTCAAGTTATTATCCATCAAAGCCTCCATTTGTGCTAATCTCAATTGATCAATCAAATCCGAAGAAACCTCTAAACGCATAAAACGAATCTTTTCGGATTTTCCTTTCTGACTTAACGCATCCGCCACTACATTGGTTTTACCCGGGTGGTAACAAATCTCACAGTCATAATCTTTGATCAATTCTAACCATCGTCTCTGACACCTATTGAGCTCTTTCTGAGTGAACATATATTGAAGACTTTTGTTATCCGGACAAATGACACATTTCGTGCCATAAAGATAGTGCCTCCAAATTTTCAAGGCGAATACCACTGCCGCAAGTTCTAAGTCATGGATAGGATAATTAATCTCATGAGGTTTCAATTGACGCGACGCATAAGCAATAACACGGTCTCGTTGCATCAAAACACAACCTAAACCCGCCAAAGAAACATCGCAATAAACTATAAAATCATCGGATCCTTCAAGTAATGCTAACACCGGAGCCTGACATAACAGTTGTTTCAATGTCTGAAAAGCCAATTCCTGTTGTTCATTCCACTGAAACTTAACATCTTTTCGGGTTAATTTCGTCAAAGGACCCGCAAGTTTAGAGAAATCCTTAATGAACTTTCGGTAATAACCCGCCAACCTAAGAAAGCTCTTTATTTCAGAAGCAGACTTAGGTGCTTGCCAATTCATAACTCCCTCAACCTTGGATGGATCTACCTTAACTCCATCTTTACAAATAACATGTCCCAAAAACTGTACCTCTCGAAGCCAAAACTCGCATTTTGAAAATTTAGCATACAATTTCTCCTTTCTCAAAATATCAAGAACCAATCGCAAATGCATCTCATGGTCAGTCTCAGATTTAGAATACACCAAAATATCATGAAAACAATAATAAACTTATCAAGAAAAGATCGACAAACTCTATTCATTAAATCCATTAAGATTGCAGGAGCATTCGTCAACCCAAAAGGCATTACAAGAAATTCATAATGACCATATCTAGTGCGAAAGGCAGTCTTAGGAATATCCTCCTCACAAACCCGCACTTGGTGATAACCCGACCTCAAATCAATCTTAGAGAAATAGGAAGACCCTTGTAATTGATCAAATAATTCATCTATTCGTGGCAAAGGGTACTTATTCTTAATGGTTCTTTTATTCAACTCTCTATAGTCAATATACATACGAAAGGTGCCATCTTTCTTTTTAACAAATAATACAGGTGCACCCCATGGAGAAGAGCTGGGCCTAACAAAACCCTTATCTAACAACTCCTGAATTTGACTCATCATTTCACGAATTTCTGAGGGAGCTAATCTATAAGGAGCTTTAGCTATAGGAGTAAAACCAGGAATTAATCAATTTTATACTCTACTTATCTAATGGGAGGTAGGCCAGGCAATTCATTAGGGAATACTTCCCGGTATTCAGAAACCACTCGGACATCGGAAACAGTTTTCTTTTCTAAATTAGCATCAATGACATAGGCAAAGTACGATTCACACTCTTTGGCTAACGATTTTCCAGCTTTCAACAAAGAGATCAATGGAATACCTCCACGACATGTGACTCATCTGAGATAGGGATTTTTATCAACTTCCTATGGCAATCTATATTAGCCTTATTGTTACTTAACCAATCCATTCCCAAAACCGCATCAAAACCAGGAATATGCATCAAAAGAAAAGAAACAGGGAAACTATGGCCATCAATCACAATATTAGCTCCAGCCGCCGATGTGGTAACCGGAATCATTTTACCATCCGCTACCTCAACCTCAATAGGATTTGTAATAACAGTGGGCGTCAATTTCAGTTTATCACAGAAAAACATGGATATAAATGAACAATTTGTTCCTGAATCAAATAGAACACATGCCGGTACATAATTGATAAGAAAAGTACCGGTTATGACATCCTCTGTCCTGACACCTTCATCAGCTGTCATCTGAAATGCCCTGCCGGATGCTGATGGTGCATTCTTCCTTTTCTGGCCAGACGATGAAGACCCTCCGATTGTACCCGTTCTCTGCCTGATAGCCTCAGTACGTTGCCTTGCTCGGTGACCCTCTTTATGACAGTTCCAACATACATTATTAGGAAAAGTACAATCTTTAAAATCATGCCCAAACTGTCTACACTTGACACATTTGCGAGTCTGAGAAGTACAAGGTCCTGTGTGTTTGGATTTACAACTTCTACACCAATTAGCTCTATCCACAATATCACCACCACTAGAACTTTGTTTCTTACCCTTGCAGGGATCCATGCCACTTTTTCTTTCCTTGATTCACCGAGGAATTAGAAGAAGATCTTCCTTTAATTTCCAAGTCATGCGCCCGAATATCACCATCCATAGAATGGGCTAATTCGAAAGCTTGAGTAAGAGAACCCGCTAATCTCACAGTTCTTCGGTAAGTATGTGGCAACATCCCAACAAAATGGTCAATCTTAGTCTTTTCATCCAGAACCCATTGTTGCACAAACCTTAATTTATCAGAAAACTGAGAAATAAGCTCATCAATGGTCATATCATCCGTCAATTGCATATCCATAAACTCTCGTCGAATACGAGTCATGTCGAATTCGGAAAAATATTTTTTACATACCTCATTATAAAAATCAGGCCATCTAATGGACTCCCTTTGTTGTGGTGTCAAAGGTAGTGTAATAGAATCCCATCATGCCATAGCCGGACCTTTAAGAAGTTGAACCGCATATGAAACCTTTATCTCATCCTCACACCTACAAACCTCTTACTTCCTTTCCACATCCCTTAACCAATCAAGAGTGACCGAAGGATTGGTACTACCATAAAATTCAGATGGTCCACTAGATTTAAAAGTCTTTTAAGAGCATAGTTTAGGTTGTAGTTGCCGGGATGACCGGGCTTGTTGATCACGCAATGATTGTTGTAAGCCTCTAAATTTTAATACTTCCTCCTCTAACTGTAAGACATAGTCATCACGATCTAAATCACCCGCTGAAAAAGATGTACCAGACTGACCTCGTCTATCAATAAGATTTTCTGGAGGTGTAACTTCCACTCTAGAGACATTATTGGGAGTATCGGTCGGATGTTCATTATCTGCCATATCTGTAACAACACATCATCTCACAATTCGTTAATTGTTAGTACCTACATACTAACTAATTCTCCTATCATAGCTAAATCCAATACCATGGAATGTTTGACAATCACTAATAGATTTGGGATTGAACATTTAACTCATGTTCAATTCACACAAACCTTTGCTCTGATACCAATTTGTAAAACACACCAAATTCACAAGACTATTTTTTTTAGACATAACGGAAGCGATAATTAATAATTACAACATGGTTTACCAATTAAAACAAAAGTGCAAACCACATAATATTATTCAAATACTTAACTTAATACAAACATTTAAATATTACGCCTTAGTGTTATTAAATCCAACATGATGATAAACTATTAACGTGATTGACCAAAACAGAGTAAGCGGTGTCAAACATTCTTTTCCCAAACTCTTGCCAACCCACATACAAAAGATCACCTACAAGGAGTTATGAGGAGGGATTAGCACAAAGCTAAGTGAATAGATCAATAACTGTGAGTGCCCTATTTGATGGACCTAAGTGATGATCAACAGCAATTGAAAGGCGGAAACAATCAATTGCACAAATCACTAATAAACACAAACCGAAATTATTGATTTAAACAAAGTGAATGAGTTTATTAGCTTGAATAACGTAATAGAACTGATTACAATTGAGTTTAGTAGACAATGGTGCTAGGGTTTCGTCAACGCTAGCCGAAAACCCGTAGGTTCTATTTATACTAAAATTCTGGCAGACATGCGTCACTTGTGGAAGTGTCGCATGTGGCCGCCTTCATGCGTCACTTACCTAAGTGTCGCTATGCGTCACTTAGGCAAGTGTCGCCTAAACTAAAACTTAAGTGTCGCATAATACAAAATCTATATTTCTATTAAATGACTAACGATACTTTTACAATTCAATAGACCAACTGATAGACAAACTAATATGCATCAAAAAACTCCCCCGTGTCTTCAGCTTGGTCTTCAAAATCTTTAAATTTCAAAACTTCACTCAGCACTAACCTTCTGGGAATGTTCCTCTAGCATGTATTCCCACTTTCAAACAAATCTCGACCACCCTTGTAAACTTTGAAGCTTCCTCTACATCAACTTGATTATACTGAAGTTTATTCTTGTAAAGAGCTTTCAAATCTTTCTTCGTCAGATTTATTAGGCTGATCGGATCAAAAACTCGAATAGACTTTCCCATAAACTCCTTAACTGGCCATTCTCCCCATATATCCTGTGTTTGTACCACAGCAGTCTTGGTAGAATATTCAATTACAGCTTCTTGAGTGACAGAGTCAAACCACCAATACTTTAAATCTCGTAAGAAATCCAGTGGTAACTCTTGTAGGGGAACAGTCTTGAGACTAGAAGCTGGTGGATAATGATATTTCACAATCGGTTGTTGAGTTCTCAAATCAATCTTCTTCTTGTATGAATACCGAACTCCCAGCTCTGGTATAATCCACATATATTTCTTGCTGTAAATTTCTTTTCTCAAAATTCTCTGAAAAAGAACTCCTCGAGTATCTTCAGAATGATTCACAATATTTAACTGAGCAAGACGATTAAGTTCGACCTTTGGCAATGTGCTGATATGAGTGAATCTAGGCTTGAAGTATTGCACGCCATCACTTCTCTTGATCAAAATAAGAAAGTTATCAACATCAAATTTCCAGCTTCTGATCAAACCAGTCAATTCACCTTTAACAAGATAAGTTTTACAAGTCTTCAACTCAGGTGCAATTGATTTGTATACCACTTGTGGTTTTGAAATTCCTGAAGATGTAGACACAGGAACTGATTCATCAGTAGATTGTTCCATTGCAGGTTCTGCCTCATCCTCAGAAGAATATGTCTCAATAACCGTAGCATCAAAGTTGTATGCTTGAGCAGGTTGTCGTAACACTGGCTCCGGTTCACGTTCAGGCGCCGGTTCTTGATTTTGATTATCCATATATTCCTCATCCGACCCTGGAACCTCTGCGTCCATTTCTATATCATCGGGATCAAAAGATCTATCTACTTCATCAAATTGATTAACCAAACTCTGCAGATATGTCAGATTGACATTTGAATAATCAGCTGCAATCGGAGTCGGTTGTCCCGGAACATCAACGAAGTAATCTAAAGCAATATTTTCATTAATATCTGAAGATTGTACATTTTCTGGTTCTGGGGGAGGAGTTACATTTGTTTCTAACTCCCTGGGAATATCCTCCCCCGAAACAATTGTGACAGACTCCAACTCTAAAACCCTAGACGACAGATTCGTCACTTGAAGCTGGAGATTATCAACCTCGGCAGCTTTGAGCTTCAAATCCTTTATCTGGGAGGCCTGATCTGCAATAATAGCCTGTTGGTCGTCAAACCGTTTCGACAAAAGCTCCATTTGAGCAAGTATCATCTGAATCGATGGCATGTCAGACGGTGGTGGAGGTTGTGGTCGCTGAGAAGTATGCTGAGTAGGTTCCTCAATAACAATAGTGGTCCGCTGGCATCTTCGAAGAGGTAAATCGGCATACGAAGGAGAAGACCCAGTAGGACATTTCCCTGGATTCCTCGGGACGTGGACCCTGCCAGCAGAAATCCGTCTCAAGATACGCTTAAACCGTCGAGGATCAGCGAGTTGAATCCCATCCAAAGCAGTTTGTGGGGGCACGTCACCCTCAGAATCGGGTGGAGTGGGCCCACCATCATCAGAATCATCATCAACCCGGTCAACACGATCAATATCATCTAAATCCTGAGCTATCTCAGTGTCAACCAGGTCATCCTCATTGACCGGAGGAATCACATCATCCTCAAAACCATCATTGAGCGGCGCAACATAGTTCTCATTGACTATGTACCCGAAGAGTTCACGGTCAGCCAAAATTTGTTCACCCTTTGGCGCTAGTTTGCAGTCATTGAAGACTCGAAGAAGCATAGGCGTTGGCACCAAGAGGGATCGCTGATCTGGGGCAATCTCAAGATTTAAATCATTCAACAACAGCTGCACAAACCTTAGATATTGCAGCCACTTATCCTTACCAGCTCGGATATTCTCAACCATGTTGCCAAATATGTAACCGCTGAAGTTATACGGTTTGTTGTAGAGTAGGGCCAACATGAGAGATAACGTCAGATGACTTGCGGCGTCATATCCTCCCTTCCTCGGAGATAAGCAAACAATCACGATATGACATAAATACCTCCAAACCCTGCAGAGATATTGCTTGCAAAAAATCAGAAAGCTGATTCGCCGGATAGCCCATGCGCTGAAGTCCCCCGTAGATAAATGTTGTTGGGAACATAGTCGGAATTGTAGCATTGTCATTGAACTGGAGAACCCATCAAATAGAGTTCTCGGTTATCTCGATTTCTTCACCAAACATCTTTGAAATAATCCTCGGGACATCACCTTGAGTCCGAATAAACGCATGATCGTAAAACTCCTCAACCTGATTCATATAAACAGAAGTAGATGCAGTAATAGCGTAATGAATCCTCGATCGGCAGAGGAACTCGATCATAGGTCGGAACGGAGCTGAGTTGGCGTGTGTTGACTCCAAGAACGCTGTGATATTGTGACGTGTGTTGGTGCGACGATAGTAATTTTGTAGATCAGCCATCTGTAAGCTAAAATACGAAACAAAAATAACCAAAAACATTATAGAATTAGCACGAACACACATAACCTAAAAAATGAAATTCTGATTTAGGCGTCACTTATGGTAAGTGACGCATAGCTACTACCGACACTTAGGAAGTGTTGCAGAAAACAATGCTCAAAATCAGAAATGAAGTATAGCGTCACTTATGGTAAGTGACGCTATCATGCGTCACTGGTGTAAGTGACGTTGCCATATCATGAGTCATTATATACAACACTTAAGAAGTGTCGGGTCAATATCATGCGGCATTTAAACAGAGTGACGGTATCCTAAGTGAGTCACTTAGGAAGTGACGGTATAAGTGTCGGTAAAGACACAGGCGTCACTAAGTAAGTCTCTTAAGAGAGTGACGCATAAGTGGGCATCACTAAGATGAGTGACGGACTAATAGATAATACAAGTACATGCGTCACTAAGAGAGTCACTTAGGAAGTGACGCAATAATAAGCGTCACTGATGAAGTGACGGTATGGGTTCTAAATTACCAAGTAGCGTCACTTATGGTAAGTGACGCATGAAGTGACGCAACGATGAAGATCATCGTGTCACTGTTCATACCCAGAAATAAAATTTGGGGGTTTTGAAAATCGAAGTTATCACTTCGTACGCATGATAAAAATGAGTGAAACACACCTTTTAATAACATAAAACAGTAACAAATCAAGCCCCAAATCTAATGATTTCAAAGAAACCCAAAACCCGTAACCCTAATTCGTAATTAAAACATGAATACAGAAAGATAGAGGTTAAAATTAGTACCAAAGTAGTCGTGTGAATGAGGGGAACAAGAATATGACACTGGAATGCGCAATCAAGCTCGAGAAACGACGAACGGATCGAAGAAAATCACACAGAGGAAGTGACGCAGGGACACAGCAAGTGACGGTATGTCAGAGAAAGTGACGCTATGTGATTTTGAAAAGTGGTGAGGTTGAGTGTCGTTGGAAAGGGTATTTATACGAAAACCCTAGTATGCGTCACTCAACCCGGCACTTATAGCGTAGCTTACCCCGACACTCACAGAGTCACTAGTGTAAGTGACGCAATATCGTATGCGTCACTGGTAGCATCACTTATGAAAGTGACGCAACATGTCACTTTTAGTGAAAAGTTTGCGATTTTATCGATTTTTTGCGTTATGATTTCGGTACTCAAATTTAAAAAGGTAACTGTAACTTGGATAAAATCTAAAAGTAAACTATCTTATAGAAAATACAAGAACACATAAAAGAAAGTAAATTTACAAATAGAAAATTAACACATTCTTTTTGGTGACGGAGTTGATATAATCTGTTTAGGGATCATATCGGAGTAGCATGCATTTATTAGGAACAGTAAGTGTTATTTCGATCATCATTATATTTGTCCACTTTAAATTTACTTGACATGCTAAGAACACTTTTTATAAAAATTATTTCAAAATAATTATTAGTATATTTGTTCACTTAAACATGTTACACTCACATCTAGGAGGTAATTTTATTATTATTGGTATGTACACTTCGCTGTGGTCCCCACCATAGATATACATCTTAACATAAGACATAGACCATATTTCCATTTACAGAGAGAATATAAGAAAATCAAATTTAAGAATCAAGTCAGCGGTGACAGGTCTGTACTTACGTACAACAGAGCGACATAGCTTGATTCAGGTTTAAGCAAAACCAGACTTGGTCAAACCATTTTGGCGACCTTGTAAGGTATCTTAATTTTAAAGACTTTGCAAGTACTTTGACTTGTGTTTGCTTAATTTTTAAGTATATATTAACAGAAACCAGGTCTATACTTACGTATAACAGAGGAAACTGTCAATATATACCCCCAAATGATATCAAATAAAATTCTTTCAACAAAAGCATGTTTAGTATAAGTAAGAAATTAAGACTTTTTTCATACATCTAATGATGTTGTACCACTTGAAATAGACAATTAACTATTAGGCTTCTTAAGAGATCTCAAAGAGTTTTGCATAACATGCCTACTAATATATCGTATGATGAAGACAATGTTTATAAAAACTGTTGTTAACACGTCAGATAAATCTACTGACACATCCAAGATAAATCTTAAAATTCCATTTTATGCATGTCACCCGATGTACTATCATATCCCAAGTTGTTTACAGACACAACTTCAACGTCCATTTTAAAATGTAGCAACGGTTCATTTCTTTAATACTAAAAAGTATAACGAGTGGCAGTTGCATTTTTTTTAACACACATAAAAAGACATAAATTACGTTCCAAGTTACAAATTACTTTTTAGCGATAAAGAACCTTAAACCAATCATGTTGATTAGTTCATCAAATCGAGTACGCGAAAAAGCTTTTGTGAAAAGGTCGGCATTCTGCTTTAGGGTGTCTATGTGGACAAGGTCTATCAGGTGTTTTTCATAGCAATCCCGTATAAAGTGGAACCTAAGTTCAATGTGTTTAGTCTTAGAGTGTTGTACGTGATTGCGTGTGATAGAAATAGAAGAAGTATTATCTATGTGAATAGGAGTCATAGAAAGAAGTAACCCGTAATCACGCAGTTGATGCTGAATCCATAGAACCTGAGAGCAGCAACTCGCAGCAGCAACATACTCAGCTTCTGTAGTTGAAAGAGAAACTGTAGTCTGTTTCTTGCATTGCCATGAGACCAATCGAGATCCGAGGAATTGGCATCCACCAGTGGTAGATTTCTTGTCTATGCTGCAGCCGCCATGATCCGAATCCGAATAGGCAGAAAGAGCGAATGATTTCTCGTTTTAATAGCATAGACCAAGATTGGGTCTATGTTTGAGATAACCAAAGATTCGCTTTACCGCCTTCATGTGAGACACCTTGGGTTTGGCTTGAAAGCGTGAGCAGACGGATACCGCAAACACAATATCCGGTCGAGAAGCGGTCAAATACATCAAAGAACTTATCATTGATCGATAGTCCTTTTCTTTGCAATCTTCCTCATCGTCAGCAAGTCTGAGATTGTGATTAAGTTCGATAGGAGTCCCATGGGTTTTACAATTGAGCAGGTCATATCGAGTCAACATGTCTTTGACATACTTTGACTGATGAATATAAATACCTTTTGGAGACTGCTCAACTTGTACACCTAAAAACAATTTGAGCTCCCCCATCGCACTCATCTCAAACTCAGATTTCATAATCTCCTCAAAATGCTTGCACATCGCTTCATTTGTAGAGCCAAATATGATATCGTCCACATACACCTGCACAAGTAACATATCCTCTCGATCGCCACTCCGTTCTTTACGAATGAACAGATTGCTATCGATATTCCCACGAACAAAACCATGCTTGATTAAGTGGGAGTGAGCCTCTCATACCAAAGCCGCAGAGCTTGATGAAGACCATATAACGCCTTGTTTAACTTGCAGACGTATTCTGGATGCTCAGGGTCTTCAAAACCTGGAGGCTGTTTCACGTACACATCCGTATCCACTTGTCCATATTAAAAGGCGCTTTTAACATCGAGTTGGTTCACACGAAACTCTTTGAAAGAAGCGAATGCAAGAAAGATCCGAATAGACTCAAGTCTTGCCACAGGAGCGAAGACTTCATCATAATCCAAGCCCTCGATCTGACTATAACCTAGAACAACCAATCGAGCTTTATTCCGAATCACGATACCCCGATCATCCATTTTATTTCAAAATACCTATCGAGTGCCGGTTAAATGAGCACCTTTGGGTAACGGAACTATATCCCAAACGTGCAGCTTGTTGAACTGCTGCAACTCTTCTTGCATGGCCTCGACCCAGGATGGATCTTTTAAGGCCTCATCAACTTTCTTAGGTTCAATTTGGGATAAATGACAAGAATTTATCCGAGCAACCAAGTTTAACATTTCTTGATTTGGATTTTGCTTCACTTGTTGCCTTGTTTGAATAGCAACATTAGGATCACCGATAATATTATCGATGGGGTGATCCCTGTGTACACGTGTGACTGGGATTAACTCCGGTGCAAGTACTAACTCCAAATTGTTCATATCCCCTTCAGTAACGGGAACAGTGTTAGTCGTAGGAGCAATAGAACTTTCGAATTGCACTGGTGGTTGAAGTTCCGTATCATCTTCATTAGAGAAGAGGTGAGAATGAACCAATTCTTCTTCTTCCTCGTCTTCCTCTAAAGGTGGCATGTTGGGATCATCTGGATGTTCTGTTGCATTAGTCGTTCCTGAAGTCGAAGAAACATCTAAAGGTGGAATAGTAGGAGATGGTGTGGATGTAGTAGGTAGTGGTGTGGGTGTTGGAGTAGGTGTTGGAGGTGATGGTATGGGTGTTGGAGTAGGTGTGGATGTAGGTTTTGAGATAGATGTGTCTTGACACAGACTGATGCCATGAAGTAAGGTAACTAACTCCTCCTCTTCATCATCTTCGTCGGGTATGTCAAACGAATTAAACACATCCTTATAGTTGAATAACCATTCCGGACCCGTTCCTTGAGGAGGATCCGTGTAACGCAGGCATTTTACCTCAAAATGCTCTTCCACCTGGTGTGTTGATTTAATGTAGACTCTTTTGTTCGGAGAGTTGACTGAATAGCCAAGGAAAATTCCTTCAACGGCTTTAGCTCCAAACTCTGAGACTTTTCTTTTGAGATCATAATCAAACACGGACACCCAAATGGCTCTAGAAACTGCAAAGTTGGCTTACGGTTATTGAAAAGCTCATAACAGGTCTTGTTCCTTTTCTTAACCGTGAGCACGCAATTCAGAACATAACAAGCAGTACTGACTGCTTCTGCCCAAAATATAATAGGAAGCTTAGAATCAGCCAGCATAGTCCGAGCTGTCTCGATAATAGTCCTATTCATACGCTCTGCAACTCCATTCTGTTGAGGAGTTCTTGGGGCACTGAACTGATGATCAATACCTTTCGTGGCACAGTATAACTCAAGAGTTGAGTTCTTGAATTCAGTTCCATTGTCACTTCTCAGTCTCTTCACCTTTAAGTTGCACAGATTTGCCAACTTATCCAACAGACATGCCAAAATATCTGGTGTTTCACTCTTCGCACCTAGAAAATATACCCACGAAAATCTTGAGTAGTCATCGGGGACTACTAAGCAGTAAGATCTACCACCTATGCTCTTAGTTGAAATAGGACCAAACAGATCCATGTGTAAGAGTTCCAGTGGTGCAGCAATGGAATTCACTACCTTCGACTTATGGGACTTTTTGTGGAGTTTCCCTTTATGGCATGCAATGCAGTCATCTTTTAGGGCAAATGAATGTTTTGGAACTCCATTTACCAAATCATTGTTTATTAGAAAATTCATCTTGCGAAAGTGAATGTGTCCCATTCGTCTATGCCACAGTAGTGATTCCTTTTCCGAAGCCTTTGACAGGAGACATGTGTACTCATATGTAGTCTCCACAGTTCGCATATTCATTACATAGGTGTCGTTTCTCCGTGGCGCCCTCATAAGCACCCATTCTTCAGGGATAACGAAACCAGGCTTCAGTATCACACATTCCGTCTTCATGAAAGCAGTGGTAAAGTCCTTATCACAGACTTGTGAAACGCTCAGCAAGTTGTGAGTAAGTTGAGCCACATAATTCACATTCTCGAAGCTAACTTTCCCGTTAGTTAGCGTTCCCTTTCCCGTAATGGTTCCTCCTGTATCTCCAGCAAAAGCAACATGTCCTCCGGCATGTGGTTTAACATCCGTCAAAAGAGACACATCGCCAGTCATGTGTCATGAGCAGCCACTATCCATAAACTATTCACTATCTTTAACGCGTTCTGACTGCTGCAACACATAAAGGTAAGGAGATTAGTGAGAAACGGTGACCCAAGCCTTTACAGACTTAGGTCTACCAAGGTCATCAACAATAATCACATCGGACAAAACTTTATTTTTTAACAAATTAGAATTTTCATCTAATGTTTTATTGTTGATGATAAAAGAGTCACTAACAGACTCCTTTCGTTTCCAAACTTTAGTTTGTTCGGAAATTGGTTTGGAAGTAATGTCGGGCTTTTGTTTTGGCAAAGGTTTTTGCCCAACATTACTTAGCTTTTCAGCAGGCTTGGGAGAGATTGAATAACGCCTAGGTGAAGATTTTGAAAAAGAATTTCTGTAAACTGATGTCCTAGGCATCTCTCTCCCATAGTGCTGATGAGACAGTTTGGGACATTCACGAATTAAATGTCCTTGTCTTTTACAGTAAAAGCATGAACGAGTCTCAACAAATGGTTGAGGTTGAGGACTTACCACAGGAGGAGGGGAAGCATTTCTAGAATATGAACATTTCGTGCACGTCTTAGAAGATGCTTGTTTTGGTTGAGAGGTTGAAGTGGAAGGTTTATCACAAAAATCGTTTGCACGTGTAGCTTTATGTTGCAAAATCTTTACAGGTGACTGTAAAGTTTGAGATTTTGTATTTAAAACCTTATCCTTTTCCTTTTTAGGTTGAACCTTAATTGTAGGTTCAACCTTTAAAACCGCTTTTTCAGATTTTACTTCAACCTTCTTTTTAAATTCAGGATACTCCTGATCAGTAATATCCTCAATCTCAACAATCTCCTCCACACTAACTGGAGATTCACATTCAGACTTAACAAACTGAGGCGAAGGATACTCTGACCATTTGATTTTCTCCTTTGCCTGTTTGTTTTGATTATTGACCTTAGACTTGACCCCATATAACAGTGCATAGTCAACTGGAATCTCTTCGGTGCCTTCCTTAACTGGCATAGGACAGTATTCAGTGGGAGGCGGGACTACAGTATAACCTAGTCCTGTCTTAGTTTTATTATCTGTCTTTTGCTTGTTAAGGATTTCGTTGAAGGCAACCGTAGAAGAAGAGGAACCTAGAATCTTACTTTTATATTTGTCATATTCAACTTTCAGATCAGATAGTTCCTTTCTTAAAAGTTCTATTTCAGCAAGATAGCTATTAATAGCATCCTGTTGACTAAAAACCTTAGATTTATACCTAAGAGTGTCTTGTTGATAAGCCTCAATTTTCTTATCATACAACTGTTCATTGGCCTTTAGGTACTTATTTGACTCACTAAGTTTTTCAACCTTTTTCCTTAAGTCTACATTATCTTCTTGAAAGCACTTTAAAGATTCAGTTAACTTAATGCACGAAATACAGTTCAAAGGTTCTTCTGGTTCATTGCGTACCTCATTAGAAATGTGAGCCATGAGACACTGTTGATACTTATCAGTATACATGCTCCAGTCGGTGTTGGTAGGCTCAAAGACAACTAGTGCATCAGCTGTCGCTTGCTTCACTTCATATTTCTTTGGAGTTCTGGGAGCATCAGGCTTCGTGAAACCCGATGGAGGAACTTTGGGTTTTTCACACTCTCTCGCAAAATGTCCCAGATTCTGACAGTTATAAAAGCGAACCTTGCTCTTATCAAAACCAAAACTGGTTTTGCCATCTCCTTCCAAACTCTTGCGACTAGTCCGTTGCAAGAATTTCTGAACTCTCCTTGATATCATGGCAATATTCCAGTTTAAGTCCATTTGCTCAAGATCATCGTCATCTAGTTGAGCATAATCTTCTTTGGCAAGTTCTAAAGTAGAATTTGGTTGTGAAACCAAATCTTTGTAGGAGCTGAGAAATGCTGTATAGATAGCAGCCTGCTCTTGAATAACAGGGGAACCTGGAACTTGCTGTTGTGACCCTTGTGAGGGTCCAGAAGCATACACCGGATGATGAACACCGGTAGATTGCAATGAGGGTTGTAATGGAGAACTTGTAGAAGAAATGAAAGTCATTCCACCATAAGTTTTTCCGGTGTTGACTTTTCCTCCATATAGTGTCGGGTCTTGAACAAAACCACCCGATTTACATTCCTTCTTCTTCAACTCCATCGCATGAGCTTGAAGAACGCCAATTAGCTCATCTAAGTTCATCGTTGCTAACTCTTGGCTCTCTTTTAGAAATTGCACTTTAACGTCCCAACTGCTAGGTAGAACGTCCAACAGCTTCTTATTTATTTCAATCTGAGGGAAATTGTAGCCTCCCTTGGTCAACTCACTAACTAACTGTGAGTATCTTTTAAACACACCCGAAGCTGTTTCATTAGGCAGAGAATCAAACAGATCATACTGTTTCTTGATCAGTTCTAATTTAGCCTCCTTGTACTTCTGATTTCCACCACATCTCGTCTCAATAGCCTTCCAAAGATCGTATGTTATGTCATGTGTTTTGAAGAGGCGTAAGACATCTTTAGTAAGGCACATGCAGATGGCTGAATGAGCCTTTCTTTCAATATCATACTCCTTCTTCTCTTCAGGAGACATGGCTTTGTAAGTTTTGGATGGAGGGATACCACGATAGTCTCCCTCAGCGACTGGAGCTTCATATCTTTCTCTGAGCGGACCCCAGAGCTCCGGACAGTGGAAATCTACGTACTGTTCAAATCGATCACGCCAATATGCGTAATCCATATCATCCGTGAATAGAGGAGGTTTATTATTGGAACCAACATTATGATTTTGTTTTAGCATATCCCTGATTCCCCGAATATCCTCTTTATCAGCAACAGCAGCCATTAAAGATTAACCTGAAAAATTAACTCAAAAACGAGAACTTGCAAAATAATTAGTACCAAAGGCGTCACTTGGTAAGTGACGCACTCAAGTGTCACAACGACTAGCGTCACTTGATAAGTGACGCTATCGAGTGACGGAAGAAGTGACTTATGACACTGTAAGCAAGTGTCGCTCAGTCTAGCAAGTGACGCACTCAAGTGTCGTACTTGAGTGACGCAATAAAATAAACAGGCATCACTGGTAAAAGTGACGCAAGAAATCAAAGGGCGTCACTAACAGAAGTGACGCAAGAAATCAAACAGGCGTCACTAGCAGAAGTGACGCTTTGCACTCAAGTGACGTGCGAAAGTGACGCACGTGAGTGATGGTGGATTAAAATAGACGACACTTAAGTTAAGTGTCGTACCCCAAATGACGCTTCAAGTGACGCGTTTAAGTGATGGTAAAACCCTAATTTGGACTTACGAAGTGCCGCTCTAAGTGACGCGTTCAAGTGACGCAGCGAGTGTCGCAGAAACGGCTGTAAAATCCCAAAAACCCTAAAAATCGAATTTTCGTAAACCTAACGAAAATTCCTCGAACCCTAATGAACGAAACCTGTAGTAAATGATGAATATCGTCTGGAAATCACCTTATCAACTCGAAATCCGTAGTTATTCTCGATTCTTGATCTGAACGAAACCGAAATCAATCCAAAACGTCTTCAAAACGTCAATCTAATCACCTAGCTGCTCTGATACTAGTTGTGAGTGCCCTATTCGATGGACCTAAGTGATGATCAACAGCAATTGAAAGGCGGAAACAATCAATTCCACAAATCACTAATAAACACAAACCCAAACGATTGATTTAAACAAAGTGAACGAGTTTATTAGCTTGAATAACGTAATAGAACTGATTACAATTGAGTTTATTCGACAAATGGTGCTAGGGTTTCGTCAACCCTAGCCGAAAACCCGTAGGTTCTATTTATACTAAAATTCTGGCAGACATGCGTCACTTGTGGAAGTGTCGCATGTGGCCGCCTTCATGCGTCACTTACCTAAGTGTCGCTATGCGTCACTTAGGCAAGTGTCGCCTAAACTAAAACTTAAGTGTCACATAATACAAAATCTATATTTCTATTAACCGACTAACGACACTTTTACAATTCAATAGACCAACTGAAAGACAAACTAATATGCATCAACAATAACTAACAACCTATCTTAGATTAACAATTGTTTACAACTAAGCATCATAAACAACTTGCGTCAAGAGGATCGGTGGTCCTTGAGGAACCCTACTGCCGCGGTGGCCCCCAAGCAACACTTACAACCAGAAGGCCAATTCAGTGATCTAACCGATAGTTGGGTACTATTACTTCATACAACATCATTTCAATAAACAACACATGTACAAAGCACTAATGTTATCCAAGTAATAGTATCCCAACCCAATCGCAATTGACCTCTGAATAAATCACATAATTCATAATAATCATGACCATATGTAATTAAAAACGGTAAAACTACATTTACCCGCTGTAACCAGATTGTTACAACTAACTTAGATCGTAAGTCATAGATCCACTCACCCTTACAATCGCAGTCTCCACTCAAAAGTCTTATATTATTGAGTCTTCGTATTATCTGGAAATATAAACAAATAATAATTAGAAACTCATTTATAATAATGTAATTCATCTCAAAACGAATCATATAATGGTAACAACTACAATGTTCAACATTCATCTCCTTTTATTAACTTTGCTTAACATATACATGTATATAGTAGATTACACTACTACACAAAACATCCCTGTTCAGACTTATACCCGATCGGCTCAAACATCACAGCCGATCGGCTAAATGCTTTACCCGATCGGCTCAAGTTGAACCGATCGGTTACCCCTTGATCAAATCGTGACACAAGTTCAGGGGTGAGTTGCTGATCAATTTTTGAACTAATCCAGCCTAACGGCTCATTTTACCCGATCGGATATCTATACCTAGCCGATCGGCTGAACTAGTTATAGCCGAACGGCTATGTCCAAATAACCAGATCAGTTCCTGTTCTGCACATACCAGCTTCGAACCAAAACTCTAAAAACATGAAATGCACATACCAAACACAAATTTACCTAAGAATTAACCTCAAACATTATCCATGAACATAGTATAACAACAAGCAACAACATCTAACCTCAAAATCTACACATGCATCATGTATTTAACCTAATTATAATCAATTCAAACACAAAGATGAAAATGGGTATAATACACTTACAATGGAGTTGGTAACAAGAAGGTGATGACAATAATCAGATGTAGAGTCACAATCACAGCTCCAAGTAATGGTTAATTTGATTTCTCTTAATTTCTCAATGTATATGTGTGTGTTCTTGAGTTGTGAAAGTGATTAAACCAAAGTCAGTGAAATGAGGAAATAAAGGTCGACATATCCTATTTGTTCAAATGTAATGCAGTGTAATATTTTATCCGTTCTAAATCTATTGTCTGGAACCTAAAACCAATTGCGAGAAAATACATTTTATTATACTGTCATCTAAATTAGTTTAAAACAAGCAATAATTCATTTATCACTATAAGTCGTTTGACCATTTGACCTATTATTTTAATTATCCAAATAATGCCAAGTATTAGTAAATAAAATTTAAATGACAAAATAAATAAAGGAAAAAATACCGTAATCTACTAGGCCCAAGTCGAGGATGTTACAATTATGATTTCTTTGTAAACCTAGATATCTCTATTATATAAAGAGATATTAGGAGTGGTTTTTAGTAGCGCACAGAAAAGATGTAGACGTCTAGAGTTTTGTTTTAGCCCTAAGGTTAAGATATCTTTGATATATTTAATCCTTGTTATAGGTAGATAACACGCTCTATACTGATCATATAGAATTGGGGCTTGGTTTGATTGTATTGAATGATATATGTTGAAATCTTGTTATGATAACATTGATTCATTCTTATTCCATTGCGTATTATTATCTTTGTTATCATTGATCTTAGATTAGATCTAAACAATCTGAGCCTAACCGATCACAGGGTTTATCGGCAGTCTTTGGTGAGATGCCCATACTTCTTGCAGTTGTTGCAGAGGGTACCACAAGGACCATCATGATGACGGTAGCACTTGGTATAGTATGGTTTGTTTCCAGTGTACCCTTTCCTTTCCCCAGACCCTGATGTATCACTCTTGACAGTCTCAATCTTTTTGAGGGTTTGTTGGTTCTGATTTCCAGACCATTTCCTCTTGTTGTTGTTCCCAGAAGATGAGACATGTGTTTCTTGGCTATCTTGCATAGCCATGAGTTCATGGGCTAATCGGATTGCTCCCTGAATAGTGGTTTTGTTGGAAGAGGCGATGTAACACCCCACAATTTCGACATAATTATAAATGTTAATTGCACACATTTTAGGCTAATTCCCTAACTTTGAGTGAATTCACAACATATTTTAGAGGTAAGTCTAGCAAAGCCCAACTAGTTAAGACGTGTAACATTTAGTACAAAAACAATTGAAAGAAACGCGATAAAAATATGCGACTGTTGGTGGACAAAATTTTAAATAAAATTTTAAAACTAAATTAAATTAAAATATCTTAATGTTTAAACAATTGGGGAAACGAACACCACATGGAGTGCAACCACGGAGGCAGAAAAAGGAGACAAAAGTCCCTCCCACCTCCCCTTTTCTTTCATTTCTCTCATCTCTTTCTCTCTCTTATTTCTTATTTTTCTCTCATCTCTCTCTAAAAACACACCACCACCACCTTAAACCACCCAAAAAACCGCCACCAAACCACCATAAATCACTTGGACCATTTAGAGAAAAACGATCACGACGACGAGCTCTACCTTCCTATCTTCTCGGATTTTCACGGTGACAATTTTGTAAGAACCCGACAATCTCGTAAATTCTTAGATTCGAAGTTTTCTTTGATATTTCGTGTTTTTAATACTTAATGTACCATGTATTAGTGTCATATTAACTTATTATGTCCAAAAACACCATTAAAAACGCTTTAAAATTCGAAAATTGCATAAAAATCACGAACAGCGAGTTTCGCGAGTTGAGATTCAATCTCAACTCGCAGAGCAATCTCAACTCGCGAGGCAATCTCAACTCGCGAGGCAATCTCAACTCGACTCGCGAGAAATCTCAACTCGACTCGCAGAGCAATCTCAACTCGCTAGGCAATCTCAACTCGACTCGCGAGAAATCTCAATTCGACTCGCGAGAAATCTCAACTCGACTCGCAGAGCAATCTCAACTCGCGAGGCAATCTCAACTCGACTCGCTAGAAATCTCAACTCGACTCGTGAGAAATCTCAACTCGACTCGCGAGAAATCTCAACTCGACTCGCGAGAAATCTCAACTCGCGGTCAACTTTGGTCAACATTTTTCAGCACTTTGAAATTTACTTAAAATGGTTACCAAATGATGATAATTAATTAATATGATATTAAACCAATGTAAGAACGGTTAACACACATTTTTATGAGTATACAAATGAATCGAAACATAATAATAATGTTTTTGAGAATTATTATTACACACCGTCACCAAGGGGCGTACATATTTTCCAAACTACAAAACTAAACGATAAACGAATACTTGGACATAAAATCTAGTTGCGTGGACACTAGCATGGATGGTCAAACTAAGACATCCACATACTTATTAAATCTCATACGTTTAGGGCGTTAGGAGATTCCGGACTATACTTGGGCTTTAGGCTTTGCTAGCACTCGTACATTACTTAACTCAACAGGTGAGTTCACAGCCCCTACTTTTACTGTTTTAACTGCTTTTGAACAAGGGGTGGAAAACATAGTCAACTGATTTTACTTACATGTTTGTATACTTGTTTTACTCGAACGATTAGAGTACTTTGAGCTGTTAAACTCTTACACAAACTGATATTATGAAATAAAGTTTTCATACTACAAACTATTGCAAACGGGTTATACTACAATTGATAAACCGGAGAACGACCGGTACTAAACTGATTGAGAAGTCCCTACGTCTTGGGCACGCATACAAAATCTTTACTTCTTGGGTAACTAATGGGTCCTACTGACAAGGACCAGATCCTACTGACATGGATTAAGGGACACTGACACTCCCTACTATTTGAACCCTACTACATGGGTACTAGATCCTTCTGACATGGATCCGTTATATTTGTTAAACATGGGACACTGACACTCCCTACTACTTGAACCCTACTGACATGGGTACTGGATTCCTACTGACTTGGATCCACGATCAACTATTAGGATACTGACATTCCTAGAACAACCATTGGGATACTTACATTCTTACAAATACTAATAGGATATCGCTTTCCTACGAATCATAAACTGTATTTTGGATAACATTCTACGAAACTTTATTTGATCATGATGATGATAACTATTTGTGAACGCTTTGAAATAACCAACTATTATTGTGAATATAAAACCTGTGAATTCACTCAACCTCGTTGTTGACTTTTACTATGTTTTTTCAGGGAATTAGCTGCATGTAAGACATCCTACACTCATGGAACGTAGGTGACCCCCGAAGGACTAGGATGCCAACTTTTGACAACTGGATTTCTTTTATATAACTAAGCTTTTTAGTCATATTTACGAAATCTACTTTTGTAACTTAATGACTTTTCAACATATACGATTTGATGAATCGTAAACTTTGTAACTATTACTTTTGGCATCTTAATATATTATGTTATGTTATAATCATAAGCTCTAATATGTGTGTATGTACAATGTATACGTCGGCGCCCCCACTCGATCTAATGCTTCTGCAAATATCCGATAAACTGTAATCAACAAATTTGGGGGTGCGACAGATTGGTATCAGAGCATGTACTGTGTATTGTGGCACCCCCATACTTAACTAAATGCTTCCGCTAAAATCAAAAAACAAATTTTTGGGGGTGTTACAGGCAACGTTCCCCCGGACAGGTTCCGAAAGACCGCGGATGTACCTCTTGACCTTGTCGGTGTCAGTGCTTACTAAGGCTGGGCGAAGGGTTGCAAGTTGTTGGAACCTAGTAGTGTATCCAACAATGTCGGTTCCTTGAACCTTGAGATGCCAGAACTCTTCATCTAACTTCTGGAGTTCTTCTGTTGGGCAATACTCATCAGTGAGCATTTTCTTCAGATTTTCCCAAGAGAGTAGATAGGCGGTGTCGATACCCACAGACCGGGCATACGAGTTCTACCAAGTGAGAGCGCCGTCAGTGAGGGTGCAAGTGGCAAACTGGACTCGGTCCCCCTCCGCACACTTACTGATGCGGAAGACGGATTCCATTTTCTCGAACCATCTAATCAGACCGATGGCGCTCTCACTTGGTACTAGATCCTTCTGACATGGGTACTATTTGAACCCTACTGACATGGGTACTAGATCCTTCTGACATGGATCCGTTATATTTGTTAAACATGGGACACTGACACTCCCTACTACTTGAACCCTACTGACATGGGTACTGGATTCCTACTGACTTGGATCCACGATCAACTATTAGGATACTGACATTCCTAGAACAACCATTGGGATACTTACATTCTTACAAATACTAATAGGATATCGCTTTCCTACGAATCATAAACTGTATTTTGGATAACATTCTACGAAACTTTATTTGATCATGATGATGATAACTCGCTTTGAAATAACCAACTATTATTGTGAATATAAAACCTGTGAATTCACTCAACCTCGTTGTTGACTTTTACTATGTTTTTTCAGGGAATTAGCTGCATGTAAGACATCCTACACTCATGGAACGTAGGTGACCCCCGAAGGACTAGGATGCCAACTTTTGACAACTGGATTTCTTTTATATAACTAAGCTTTTTAGTCATATTTACGAAATCTACTTTTGTAACTTAATGACTTTTCAACATATACGATTTGATGAATCGTAAACTTTGTAACTATTACTTTTGGCATCTTAATATATTATGTTCTGTTGTAATCATAAGCTCTAATATGTGTGTATGTACAATGTATACATCGGCGCCCCCACTCGATCTAATGCTTCTGCAAATATCTGATAAAATGTAATCAACAAATTTGGGGGTGCGACAGATTGGTATCAGAGCATGTATTGTGTATTGTGGCACCCCCATACTTAACTAAATACTTCCGCTAAACTCAAACAACAAATTTTTGGGGGTGTTACAGGCAACGTTCCCCCGGACAGGTTCCGAAAGACCGCGGATGTACCTCTTGACCTTGTCGGTGTCAGTGCTTACTAAGGCTGGGCGAAGGGTTGCAAGTTGTTGGAACCTAGTAGTGTATCCAACAATGTCAGTTCCTTGAACCTTGAGATGCCAGAACTCTTCATCTAACTTCTGGAGTTCTTCTGTTGGGTAATACTCATCAGTGAGCATTTTCTTCAGATTTTTCCAAGAGAGTAGATAGGCGGTGTCGATACCCACAGACCGGGCATACGAGTTCTACCAAGTGAGAGCGCCGTCAGTGAGGGTGCAAGTGGCAAACTGGACTCGGTCCCCCTCCGCACACTTACTGATGCGGAAGACGGATTCCATTTTCTCAAACCATCTAATCAGACCGATGGCTCCTTCAGTTCCTTTGAAGTTCAGGGGTTTGCAGTTCATGAAGTCCTTGTAAGTACAAGGCTTAGGGACAGGAGTGGTTTCAGCATCATCACTCCTCCTGGAGTTTTGTGGTGAGTCCCAAGCCAAGGCTTCAGCCACTGCTTGGGAGATGAGGGATGCTATCTAAGCATCAGTGTAAGGCCTTGCCTTTGGTGGCATGATTTTCCTGGTTATTTGAATTGTTGCGAGTTGGATAGGGTCTAGCTCGAAGTGACTCAGTGGTCCTCCTAGCTACCTATGATTTTCGTGATCCCAAGAGATGTTGTTGAGAGTGGGATGAAGTAGAAGATGTTTCAGTAGGTGTGTTTGCCATCTCTATGACAAAGTGTTTAGAAATGTGAGTGCCTATATATATACAATATATAATAGACTAGCATATAGTGCTTGAGCGATGACTATGTATGCATATATACATATATCACATAATAGTCTTATGAGTGTCTAGCACGAACAATTTTTGAGTCCCGTCTCTCTCGAGGTCAGAGTCCACTAATGTATTCTCATTCCAGCATAACCATTTCAAGCCTTACATCATCTTTATTTAATTATACATAGTTGATCAGGCTATGTTAAATTAAACTTGTATGATGTAACTCTTGAACCTATCATACTTAACAGAAAATACTGCCTAACGGTCATAGTCTAGGCCCACTAATGCAACCTAGTTCACTATAACCTTAGGGTCTGATACCAATCTGTCACACCCCCTAATTCGGGTTACGGAAGCGAATCTGGTTGGGGCGCGACTAATCAATAATCAAGCACATAAGATATATAATGAACGACCACTACATGCGTCGTTTGATAAAATACATAGATGTAATAGAAATTACATAATCATTTCCCAAAATGTGAGTTCGCATAGTTTACTTGAGAGATTCTAGTACATATCTAATTTATACAAAATATAGAAATGCAGTGAAATCTCTTGATGATATTATTTGCATGCGACTCGAGCTATAGTATCCTGATGGGCAGTCCAACCTACTGCTGAGTACCTGAGATAACATGCTAAAAGGTCAGCTAAAAAGCTGGTGAGCTCACAGGTGTATATGAGTAAATGAGATTTATGAACCACAAGATTTATATAATGATTTGTAATCAAACAAATAATGAATGTACATGCAGCTATGAGTCCATAGTTTGAGCTTAACTGAGGGGGTCAGGATCCACATTCAAGGACCTGATCGAGGTGCCTCCCTATGAGTACCTAATCAACACTCATACTGAACAAATGATAATGCGTCCGTTTGACAGGTTAGTGCTTGCTAACTCAGACAGGGATTGTCAATCCCATATGGTATCATACACTAATATTCACGCTAAATCATATTAACAAACTATGTGATGGAGGACTTTAAATTGATTAGATGAAATTAACTCAATTAGCATATAGAGATGTTTTGACACTTGTGTTCACATGTAAAACAAAACGAGCATGTATCTCACCCCTAGGTAAAAGCATTTAAGAAGGGGCTATAAGACTCACCTGAGCCTAATGAGATGCTAACAAGAACAAATGATGGTATTCAAGAGAATGATATCGTTTCCAACGACTGAAACCTGCGGGGCGTATTAAACGTGCAAGGTTTAATTGATTAGATGTCTCAACAGATCATCTATGATAGTTGTTCATTCAACTAGTTATGTCCAAAATGTTTGATTGTTTTGAAAATATGTACGGCCAGTTGGTGAGTTTTTGTAATAATAATTTCAAAGTGTATTTATTATTATGTTGTTACGTGATACTTATATAATGTGTTTCAAGCGTTTAAAAGTCGTATCGTATAAGTATTAGAGGTTACGTGAGGTTCGACATAGGGCTTGTGTCACAGTTAGTTATAACTGCTAGTTATAGTTGTGACACAGAGGTTGCGTCGCTCGTTATTACTGCTAGTTATAATCTTGTTATTACTGCTAGTTATAATCTTGTTATTACTGCCCTTGATAACTCGTTATTATTGCCCTTGATAACTCGTTATTACTGTCCTTGATAACCCGTTATTACAGCCCTTGAATACTCATTATTACTGCCCTTGATTACTCGTTATTATTGCTAGTTATAATCTCGTTATTACTGCTAGTTGTAATCTCATTATTACTGCCCTTGATAACTCGTTATTATTGCCCTTGATAACTCGTTATTGACTAGTTCCAGTCTCAAAGACCAGTTTATACAAAAAAATACGTACAGATCTGGAAAAAGTGTAAAACACGAAAGTTGTAGCTCTTTTTAATACGCAACTTTTAAATTTTTTTTCGTTATCTAACTCATCTTAGAACTCAAGTTATGGCCAGTTTTGTAAGCTGACTTTTCGAAGGCAGAATCTGCCCCTTTTAAATGTTTATGAAAAACGTGTTTTGGCTTTGGATTTGGACATATTTAAGTTGTTTGAACAATATATCATCTATCTAAACATAATACAAGTACTTTACGAAAGTGTCGGAGTCTTACAATGATCGTATGGAGAATCCGAAAAGATGGAAATGTAGCTCTCGTTCTCGTGATCGTCTTTGCTTCAATCGACTTGATGATCCAAGGTGATTTAAGGGAGTGATTTAATGTGTTTTTGGACTGAATTTAGAGAGAGAGAGTGACAATGGAGAGAGAGATAGAGAGAGAGAGATGAAAGATGGTGAATGATTGAGGTGGTGGTGGTTTGGTCTTGTATTATTTAACAAACAAGATCCACATTTTCTGGGTTGTGTCTAGGCCGGCCCACAGGCCCCACATGGCTGAGTTTTGGTTAATTTTTGTTCCCCTAAAGTTACGTAGTATGCGGTGCTTGTTTACCCGATTGTTTAAATGTATATTTAGACATTATGTATTATATATACGTTTTTAAATAACGAATAAACTTTCGATATTTTTTTTTGAGTTGAAGTATTTTATCAAAATATTTGTTAATGAGTTATAAAAAATATAACTTTGGTTTGTTTCATTTATCGAGCGCGTTTTATGTATTTTTGGTCGCGTAGACGTTATTTACACGATACGAATTACTTATGAAATATTATCAAAATAATATTTAGAAACAAATGTGTTTATTAAATAAATTCATATTATTTAATAAAAATGGTTCACCAACGTCCATATAAATGAATCGGAATTTGGCCGATATAAAGTGACACGATTTCATTAATCATGTTAATGCGTATATATAACTATATACGTAATGATACACACAATTAGCCTAACATAGAACTAATTACATGTATTGGCAAAATGATTAGGACCTAATAACTAGTCCTAATTTGACGGGTGTCACAAAATTGGTTGAAAGTGTCTCTCCTTCCGTTGTCCTAGTATAGCTCCAACTGCGAAATCACTGGCGTCGCACATGATTTCAAATGGCAAACTCCAATCGGGGGCAACCATGATCGGTGCATGAACGAGCTGTTCCTTCAAGTAGTTAAAAGCTTTAAGACAGTCATTTGTAAAGTCAAATGGAGTATCTTTTTTGAGAATATGAGTCATAGGTCGAGAAATCTTAGAGAAATCCTTAATAGGGCATATTCGGTAGCAAATAGGGCGTATCTGGCACCAAAAAGGGGGTATACCACCCTAAAAGGGGGGTATACCACCCCTTAGAGGGGGTATACGGCCCTAAAGGGGGCGTATACGGCCCCTATGGGGGTGGTGTACCCTGGGTCGTGTTCTTGTGTGTTGGATCGTAAGTCTTGTGCACTGGTCGTAGTTCTTGTGATCTTCGGTTGGCTCTAACTTCTTCGTTACTTGTCAGATTCGAACGATTTTTGTGCCCACGGTTTTGTATTTTTCTGAAGATCAATATGACACAAATTTGGTCAGTTTAGCTTAATTATACGTCAGAATTGCAAGTGGATCATTTTAGCTCTGATTTGTTCGTTATTTGAGCATTTTAAGTGATTTTTCGAAAGGAAGTCTAAGTTTTGGTTCATTTTACATTTTTAGCATAAAACATTAATTATTGATGTTTATTAAAAGATTTGAACCAAAATGGGCTTGAAAAGGTGCACAAAAACGTGACTTTTTACGTCAAATCAAACTTGTAAATACTTTTCACACTAAGTGTCGAACACTTACAAATAATGAAACCTGATATAATAAACACTTTTGGATTATTATTACAAACTGTCACCAACGGACGATACTTGTTTTCAAACAATAAAATGAAATACTAAACAAATACTTGGACATTTTCTAGTTGAGTAGACAACAAGCATGGGTGATCTTTCAAGACACCAACTTATTTACTTATTTACTTACAACCTTGTGCATTTCGGACGCCAGAAGGTTGCAGGGTTCTGAGAACCAATATACGGACTTACATCTGCTTTACTTACTTGATTTCATCTTCACACTTGCTAGACTCAGGTGAGTCTTACAGTCCACTTTTACTGTTTTCTACTTTGGGGTGAGATATTTGCTACCGTTTTACGTATGAACACAAGTACTAAATTGTTTACACTACTTTTACACGCATTACATGAGTTACTTTTATCCACTGAAAGCCTCCTATCATAAGTTGTTAGTTATGGACTTAAGCGCGATTACTAGTAGATGGATCCATTTGGGACTGACAATCCCTGCCTGGGGTAGTAGCGCTACCATGGATTACACCGTAGAAACATGCATATTACTATTTGTTACATATGAGTGTTCGGATAGCACTCACGGGAGTACGTGATACTGTACTTAACTGTACCATTCACACTACACTGTTAAGCTTCAACTTGTGAGCTCATGGTAATTGTGCCGACTTACTGATTTACTGAGTTACTGAATTACTTAACTTGTTCAAGGGTATTGCTAGTACTTACTTGTGGTTCATAAATGAGTTACTTTACTAAACCTGTAAGGTTCACCAACCTTTTGGTTGACACTTTTTAGCATTTATCTCAGGTTTACAGCAGCAGTAGGACTGCACACCCTCAGGACTGATAGCTCGAGTCTCATGCATACAAACTTGTGGAGATTCTCTTGCATTACTTTTTGTATATCAGTTATGTATTAGGATCTCTAGAAAATTATTTACAAACTCGATGCTTGTTATCCTGGTTTAACAATGAAATACTTTTGTACTATTGTACGACGTTGTATATAGATGTCGTTTGCTTTACTTTTGTGTTGTGATATTTGATTAGTAGCACCCCAAAGCTTGCTTCCGCTAATCAGTAAATTTGGGGGTGTTACAATTACTAACTTAACTTTAACGTTACTATTATTAATATTTATATTATAATTATTATTTAACCCAAATTATTTGGTCCGACTCGTAAACTCCAATAAATATTTAATCTAATTATTTTGGCGTAATCTATTTAACTTATCGAACTCAAATATTCACGAACTTTATTCATTTTTATCATTCTTTTAGCCACTTTGTACCAACTATATTTTAGTACAATCGACTTTTATACAAAAATTATTATATTTGACTGATTTTCGTTACTTTTTTGATTTAAGCTCCATCTATACCTATATTGTAAATATGAACGAAATAATTTTATTAAGTAATTGTAATAAAAATATATAAAAACTAGGGAATATTAGTATATAAATGTAGTACTTATTTGATGTTATCAAATATCCTCACACTTAAGTTCTGCTTGTTCTCAAGTAGAATACGTTTTCATCACAAAAACTTGATAAGCATCAAACTAATATTTAAAAACCAGAATACCCAAATTAAAAATCTGTTTCATAATTTAAAACTTTAAACAATTTAATTAACATGGATAACTATAAAGTACAAATAAATGTTATTATTAACAGTGCAATATATAATTCATAAATGATTACTAATATATTTATCTACTTTAAACAATCTATACTCATATTTCTGAATACATTTTTATTATTAGTATGTACATTACTTATGATTATTACATATGATATACTCTTAAACTTAATCATGCAA
The DNA here is from genome assembly GCA_963422505.1 of Pseudognaphalium luteoalbum. NCBI lineage: Eukaryota > Viridiplantae > Streptophyta > Magnoliopsida > Asterales > Asteraceae > Pseudognaphalium > Pseudognaphalium luteoalbum. The sequence goes on from OY730194.1 coordinate 63,087,789, forward strand.
TTTACTTTTATATTCAAAATAAATATATGAAATCCATTTTTAAGAATCAAGACATTGGTGACATGTCTGTATTTTTATGTAATAAAGCGACATAACCTGATTCAGTTAAATAAATTCAACTTAAATCAAACCAGCGGTGACAGGTCTGTACAGCCGTACAACAAAGTGACATAGTTTGATTTAATTTTTAATTTATTTTGAAAGATTTTTCTTTGTTTTGTTTTATTTAAAAATACTAATTAGAGACCCGGTCTGTACTTACGTACAACAGAGGAAACAATTAGTAGACCACCAAATGTTTTCACATAAGTATAAAGACACATAAAATTATTGCTTAATAAATATAAGAATTAAGACTTTTTATGCCATACATCACATTATGTAGCATAAATAATATATAAGTTATTTTTATTAATTTCTTAAAATTCAGAAATCTTCATATAGATTGTATATCAGTACATCATATCATGAAACTGTATATCACTTATTATTAAGTTACTTAAGTTATATATACAAAACAGTTAATCCACATTCAAGTCTAACCTTTTAAATACAAAAGAAACTTTTGACAAAAATATTCTAACTAATAAATACTTAGTTATTAACTTAAAGTTATAAATTTGATGAAATTTTAATAAAAACATTAATATATAAGACAAGTAAACATTAAGTAAATTAGATAAATATTTCATTTCTACCGACCCGTTCCCCAAACATAAATTATACAATGTTCTCATTGTACATATACAATATAAAAAATAAAGTGAGAAAAGGAAGAAAAGAAAGTAGAACGAAATAATCCCCTAACTTAGAAGCGATTATTTTGATCTGGTTCAGCGTAATGGTTCATCTTCGCATTCTGTAGTTCAACGTATTGGTTTCCGTGATCTTTTAAGAAATATACAACAGCACACACTTTCGTAGTTAATCACAATTGCATTTAGTGTATGCAATAAGCCTTTAAACCTCTGGGTATCAAGAGTGGACGAGTTATAGTCTCGTGTGGGTTTTCAGGGAACACACCCACAAAGTTCAAAATTTTTCCAAAAATAATTGTAGCTGAACTTAGTGCCAGGTTCATAAGTATTTATGAATTCTATTAAAACAATCAAACACATCAAATGTACCACATAATATACATAAAAGTCATAAAAACTATAATTATCTAAGTAAAAATAAAATTCTAAAAATAAACTAAAGTTAGAACGAAAAATTAAAATAGTAGAGATATGAAAGAAACACATAACCATAGACTACTCATTAATATCTGATTCATCATTTCGTCTAGGCTATCTCTGTTCGTCAGGTTATCCTCACATAAAACCAACCGCCGGTTGACATAATCAACCACCGGTTGAATAAGTCCATGTATGTCCCAAATCACTAACCTATAAACAACCAATATATTTTAATGGCCCATATAACTTATGTAGTAACTATTAATTTATCAGCATCTCTATGTTATAGCCTAATACCCTTTAAGCTATGTATTTCAAATTTAATCATGTAATTCTTAAAATTAAATAGCCTAATAAAATCTAATCATGATCTGGATCCCCAATTGAAAATAATAGTTTACCTCTTCGTTTGTTGAAAGACCCAAAAATGTTCTTAACATATTAATCCAATAGATTTTAAACCTAACATATCATAATCATATTAAACCTTAAATTGATTAAAATCAATTGTATAAACATTTAGCCTAATCTTGAGAAACCCACCCAACCGCTAATGTACGTACCTGAAGTCCAACAGTGTTTTCTAGTAATTATGGTTTCTTGTTCCTATCTTAAAAATAAACTAAAAAGAAAATTAAATATACTAACCCTAAATCTACCTTAAAATTATACAACAAAATATACAAGCACGGGTTACCTCCCGAGAAGCGTTTGTTTTTGTTCGAGTCACTAGCTTGACTCCAACCTTACTTACCTGTAAAATCTAGTGACTTTCTCCACACTTAGCATAAAGCATGGATGATAATATCTATAAACATTCATAAACTATAAATTTAATAAAATTAAAGAAAATAAATACTTATCGTTTATAGCAGGCAAGTGATCCTTCCGTGATGCTCCATGATCTTCAGAAAAATTGTGAGAAACTTTCCTCTCGATCTGTGAGTTCCCTTTATCTCTGATCTAGGATGATAGAAGTAATTGATTACAAGGCGGAAACAAGTAATCAATCTAAACGAAACACAATATCAAACCGAAACAAATATTTAAAGAATATAAGCTTGATATATTGAACTATATATGATTACTATCAATTACAGAAGTGTTTAGTCTAGGGATTCGTCAACCCTAGCCAGAAACCTGTAGGTTTGCTTATGTACTTACACAAATCGGCAGACATGCGACACTTGGCCAGTGACGCATGTGGCCGCCTTCATGCGTCACTTACCTAAGTGTCGCTATGCGTCACTTACCTAAGTGTCGCTATGCGACACTAAGGTAAGTGTCGCCTAAACTAATATTAAGTGTCGCTAAGTACAAAACTTACTTTTCTATTTCAACTGACTAACGATACTTACAACTCGATAGACCAACTGGCTGACACACTAAATGTACCAATAAAATCCCTCATGTCAGCAGCTTGGTCTTCATAAATCTTAAATCTTCAAAAATATCTTCAAATCATTTCCAGCCAACTGGGAATACACTACCAGCGTGTACCCCATTGGCTATGCAGATATCCACAATCTTGTGGAACTTAATAGCTTCAGCTCTCTCTCTAGCTCTGAACTGAATCTTGTTCTTCTTATGCAACATTTTCATATCTCATTCTGAAAGATTTATCAACTCAAAGGATCAAATACACAAAATTTGTTTCTTTTCAATCCCCACATTGACCTTTTCTTGGGCTTTGTGACATTCCATGCTATCTTCTCTTCAGGCCCCAATTCTGCATCAGTTAATGGCTCTGGATACGTTGACGGTTCTGAATCAGGAACAAAAACAAACACAGCTTCACCTGTAATATTATCGTATTCCCAGTATAGCAGTCTTTTAAGAAAATACAAAGGAATGATCTCTAAAGGTATCTTCTGTAAGCAATTTGCTAGTGGGTAGATCATCCTGATGATTGGTTGTCTAGTAACTGGATCCAGTTTCTTCTTGAACTTGTATCTCATTCCTAGCGTCGGTTTAATCAAGTTGTATTTCTTGCTGTTCATTTCTCGATGAATGATAACCTGAAAATAATCCACTATTGAATCTCGAGAATGATTTATTAAAGGTATCTGAGATAGTCTCTGAAGTTCACATTTAGGCAAAGTACTTATTCGATAAAACTTCAGATTAAAGTACTGAATGCCATCACTTCTTTTGATCATAAACACCGAGTTGTTTTCATCAAACTTCCAACTCTTGATCAAACCCGTGTAATCAGTTCTAACTCTGTAGTGTTTGCAAGTAATGGGTACCTCAATTATCGGTTTGAATACTAACTGAGGTTTTGACGTCGAATGTTCTGCAGTAGAGGCTGAAGGCTCAGCGGTTTCTGCTTCCACTTCATCCTCTGAGGAATCGGATTCGATAATAGGAGCATCATCATAACACTCACTTTGTAGCTCCTCTCCCTCAACTTCAACATCATCATTACCCTCAAAATTAAAATCCTCTGCCATTGAATCATTAATAGTTTCTTCCTCAGGTATCGAAGTGTTCTCATTCATCATTCGTTGAAGAAACGTAAGATCAACACATGAGTAATCTACAGCTATTGGTCTCGGTTGTCCATGAACCTCAACGAAATAATCTAAAGCAATATTTTCATTAATACAATAATCTTGTACATTTTCCGGTTCTGGGGGAGGCGTTACATTTGTTTCCAAGGTACGATGACCATCCTCCCCCAAAACAATCGTAACAGACTCCAACTCTACCAACCTAGACTCAAGATCTTTCACCTGCAACTGTAAATTATCGACCTATGCCGCCTTGATCTCTAAATCTTTAATTTTCCCAGCCTGAGCTTCGATAACCGCAACTTGATCGATAAAATATTTATTCATCAGCACCATCTGAGCAAGAATCTGCTGAAGAGATACAGGTTGTGGTTGTTGTGGTGGTTGCTGACCAGGTTCTTGAATCACAACCCCTGTTCTCTGTCGTCTTTTATGCGGCAGGTCAACATATGAAGGAGAGGAGCCAGCTGGTCACTTTCCAGTATTTCTTGGCACGTGAACCCTCCCCTCAGATATCCTTCGCATAATACGCTTAAAGCATCGAGAATCAATCATCTGAATTGCATCCAAAGTATCTTGAGGAGGCACATCACCCTCAGAATCGGGTGGTGTGGGTCCACCATCATCATTATCTTCGACCTCAACGCGCTTAACCTGTTCAATATCATCCAAATCCTGAGCGACTTGATTTTATACTAAGTCATCTTCATTGACCACAAGAGGAATAGTAACATCCTCAAACCCATCATTAGGCGGCACAACATAGTTTTCATTGACTATGTGCCCGAAAAGTTCACGATCCGGCAAAACAGCAATATCCTTCGCCGGTAGTTTACAATCATTGAAAACTCTCAAAAGCATCGGCGTTGGATGTAACAACGATCGCTAATCAGAAGCGATACCTAAATCCATGTCATTCAAAATGAGCTGCACAAAACGAGGATATAGTAACCATTTATCCTTTCTAGCCCGAATATTCTCAACCATATTTCCAAAGATATATCCACTAAATGTGACACCCGACAAATTAGGGCTAGTTATTAAGTCCTAATCACTTGTTAATACATGTAATTAGTGCTGTATTAGGCTAACTGTATGTATCATTATATATATTGTTATATATATACATGTACGCGATTGAATTTAATCGTGCATTTTCATATCTGGCGGATCCCGATACATTAATACGGATGTTGGTGAACACATCTTATTAAATAATACGAAATTATTTAATAACGCTATTGTTTCCTAAATATTATTTTGATAATATTTCATAAGTAATTCGTATCGTATCAAATAAATTATATTTTTATAATTATAACTCATTAAAAAGTTATAATTAATGAGTTATAATTATCGTTCCTGACAATCGAAACAAACCTAAGTTATATTTTTATAACTCATTAAAAAGTATATTGATAAAATACTTCATTATAATTATCGTATTTTATAGCGATAACAAAAACGTTTGGATAAAACGTCACGTGATTAAACAAACGTAAATTGAACGCGTAAACTAAACCCGACACTTCAATTTACATTCTTATAAATGTTTTAAGTATTAATTGAGTGAATACTTCAACTAAAAATATCGAACTTTAATCGTAAGTTAAAACACATACATATAAATTTAAACGTCTAAATATACGTTTAAATGACCGGGAAAACGAACACCACACGAAGCGTAAATACAGAGAACGACAAGGGACGAGCCCACACCTTAGTGGGGCCCACCCCAACCGGTCAAGACATGGGGAGGGTGGCTCCATGTTTTGAGGATCTTGCTTTTGACCTCAAGACCACCAAACACCCCCATGTTTTACTCATTTGGTTTCCATTTATCTCTCACTAAACTCTCTCACTAAAACACACACTCCTCTCCTCTCCCTCCCCTTCCTCACGGCTCCATCACCACCAACATAAACTACCACCTTTCACCACCATATTGAAGAAGAAAAACAAAGGAAAAAGAAGCCAGAGGCAAACCGAGGCATCATCATCTCTTTCTCTCTCTAGATCACCTTCTCTTCTTGTAAGAACCACCACTTTCTATCACTATATTTACTTGGATTATGTTTTCTTTGTTGCTCATTTAACAAGAAAATGTCCAAATCTAAACTCAAAACACGTTTTTCATACATATATACAAACATCACTTTCTGTCCAGAAAATGAGTCTCACCATTTTGGCTATAACTTGAGTTCTAAATCGAAACAACACATGAATCATATACCAAAATCTTCGTATGAATGTCCTCTACAAAAAGTTCTTGTATGTCCTGACTTGAAAACCCACCGATTTTGTTGTAGAAACCGATTTATGGACTGAGGTCGTTTATCGACCAAATCTGACCACTTTGCATTTCCATTTTTGTTTAAAATAATAAATGAACTTATGAAGTTACCATAAAGTGCAGAAATAAAATTTACATATAGGGGAACATGTGTAATTTTTGGTTAGTCTTGGTTTGTACCAAAAGTCAAAGAAAACGAGAGGTTTATCGGGACAAAATCTGGAAAAATATAAACATAAGGACTGTTTTGGTAAGTTTATAAAACCGACACCTCGGGTTAACCCCCACACGAACCAATAATTTTTATAAACTTATTCTACCATTTTAAGGGTTGGGTAAAAGTCCCGGGTCAAACCGAGGTCCTTTGATCACAGAACCGAACCAAGAAAAACCAACAACCGCTAGTGTTGCATAGGGCCAAACCTGATTGCGACACTAAGCTAGTGTCGCATAACCATTCGAATGTCTCATACTACGACACTAATGTTAATGTCTCATGAAATCCGATTGTCACACGTAGCGACACTAGTCCTTGTGTCGCATTAGATTGCAATGTCGCAGGAAGCGACACTAATATCAGTGTCGCCAAATCATTGAATGTCGTACACTGCGACACTAACCCTAGTGTCGCAATAATTCCAATTTCAAAATACCATGCGACACTAGTGCCAGTGTTGCAACCTATACCCAGTGTCGCCAAAAGCTAATTAGTGTCGCCTATTAGTCACGCCTTATATGCGACACTTAACCTGTAACACCCTCAAATTTCGAGTTGCGGAAGCGGTTGGGTCGGGTGTTACCAAATCAAATATCACAAGCACAAAGATATTAGCAAACGACCTCTAAATGAGACGTTTGAAAAAGCAGTTGTTACATTCCCAAAATAGTTGTTTACATTGTTACGAGTTCGCAAAAATAATTCCAATACATAAATTATAGTACAAAAGTTATGCAAGGAAAATCCAAGTGTTTGAAATCATGCGACTCGAACTAGCATATCTTGAAGCAATCCTAATCCTGCTGGGCACCAGAGAACACATGCTAAAATGAGTCAGCTATAAAGCTGGTGAGTTCATAGGTTTGTTAGTTGTAAACAATAGTATAAGCCTTGTATGTTTGAAAAGTAGTTCAAAAACTACGATTTGATTTGTATTATTATAGAGTTGTAACATCAATATGTATATAATAAACGAGGTATCTAATACCTAAGTAACCGTGGTGTGTACCTAAGTACATAGAGAAAGTGGCAGTCTATGCCTAGATACCTATCAGGTATAAGTATGTCTACGAATGTGAGGTGGCAATGCATGCCTAAGTACGGATTGAGTAAGAGTATGACCACGTCATATGTTAATAAGTAATAAACTAGTACGCCACCTGGCATAGTGTGTTGCCTCCAGCAACATGTAAGTGTAGTCCACCAGAACTATAAGTAAGTGTTTATCCAAGTACCGAGTCAACGATCTCGAGTGTAAGCTCCCCGATCCGTTGATGAGTGCGAATCTCGAGTGTAAGGTCACCGATTTCGTCACTGATTACGAATCTCGAGTGTAAGCTCGCTGATTCTGTGTTTTGTATCGCTTTACCACGATATCGTTTTGAATCAGTTTACCGTGATCTCGTTTTGTATCACTCTAACCGTGATATCATTTTGTGCCCACTTTACCGTGGCATCGAACAGTGTTGCTCGCAAGCAATGTATATAATTGAGAGCCGGCAGTACTACGACATGCCCGACTAAGTAATTCAGAGCCGGCAGTACTACGACATGCCCGACTAAGTAATCGCGTTTGTATGAGTGTATGCATATCAATATACATAGGTAAATAGTAGATGGCACCATGTGCTTAAGATAGTGTACAAGTATACGTATATATATATATATATATATGTATGTATGTATACTTGTATATAAGTCTTAGTCAACAAACATAACCAACTGAGTATCATGCCGCGCATGAAAGTATCTTAGTGTATCTAAATATGGGTATACAATACTTAGATATTAGTTTTCACACAATGAGCCTAGGTATGAATAATCATCACCTAGTGGTTTTGTATTAGTATAAAAAACTATACTAACGTCCGTTACTAATGTATACTCCTAGCCTCAGCCTAGCAAGTATATTGAGGTCCGTGGTTAATGTTTACATAAGTACAGTTCCATTCTAATAATCATGGAGTATGTTGGTAGTCTTAGTTCCTAAAAGGAAGACTAATCCTGTAATATGTCTAGTTGTTATTTAGAGTAGGTGGAACAGTTTAGTTCTATTATATACGATGATATTGTCCCGCGACAATATGGCCAAAGTATTAGTGATAACCTAATCAAGTTATAAAATGGTAGTCATTATTTAAGATCTAGTGAGATACAATTGTAAGCTACCTAGGTTAAGTATTGATATTGTTCTACGACAATATGATGGGCATAATCCTATGCATTACATATCTCGTATTACATACAATAAAATAGATAAGTGTGAATTATAAAAGTTTATTATTATTATTCAAAACAGTAGTTGTGCATGTGTCTCACCCCTAAAACAGTAAAACAGTTGAAAGAGTGGGGCTATAAACTCACCTGGGGAGTTAGCGATCCTACGATACATGCGTCGTCCGATGTGTAACCTCCTAGTGTCCTAAACACGTGAGGTTATATTAGTATGAGACAAATCAGTTTGTCTAAGTGAGTTGTGTAAGTATTCATTTGTCATTCAGGTTTGGAAACCGTGTACGGGGGCCCGGCGGCAGCGCCCCTGGTAGCGGGTCGAGTTGCCAGGATAGCTTGAAAATTTTTTATTTCTACTACGTTGCTTTGGTGAAAAACGCATATGAAATTCAAAATCGGAAAAATTGACTAACTCTAGCCGTGAGCTGAACTGCGGTGCGAACTGTGTTCGCGACGCGAGTTGAGATTGGGCTCGCAAGGCAAGGTAGGCTGCGAACCGAGTTCGGTTCGCGGCATAAGGTTAGGTTCGCAAGTCAAGAGTCAACTCGTAAGAATCTCGACTCGCAAGTCAAAGTCGACTCGCAATTCCAGTTGGTTCGCAGGTCTGTTCGGTTCACAGATTGACTTCGCAAGTCAGTTCGGCTTGCAGGTTTTGGTTCGCTTCGCAAGATGAACTGGGATCTGGGATCTCAGTTCACAGGATGAACTAATGCGAGCTTTGGAGTGGGTTTCGATTTTTAAAGCATTTTTGATGGGTTTGTTGGACATAATCAGTTGATATAACACTTATACATGATGTTTTAAGTATTTCTAACACGAAAAATTAAAGAAAAGTGGGGGGTTTCTCACCGAGCTTAAAAATGACGGATCGAGATGATGAAGATGAATCGTGATGAAGATGATGAAGACGGTGATGATTCTTGGTTGCTGCTGTTGTTGATTTGTTGTTGTTGTTGTTGAATTTCAGTTCCGAGATCAAACCGAGAGGGAGAGAGAGATAGAGGGGTGTGTTTGGTGTGAAATGGAAACAAGAATGAGGGGTAGGGTGTGTTTGGGGGCCGGCTTATACAAGGAGGGGGGAAGGACACTGTCTCCCAAATTGCAGCGTAAAATACCCGTGTTTTTGTAGCCGATCGTAACATAAATATAATTCTTAATTTATAGAATTCATTTATATCCTCTCGAAAAATTTTGAGTCAAAAAATTTCATGAAAATAAATATTTGTGTTAAAATTTTATAACTTGTTTTCGCGCGGTTTCAGTTTAGTAAAATACATTTCTGAATGAAACGAAACATGTTTAAATGTTTTCCGAGTAAGTAAATATCATTCGTGCATATTATCAATTTACACATAAAATTTTGAATACCTTGGTTTTAAATGAGTACAAAGTACGAATGTTCAAAGTTTAAATTGGGCGTGAAAATTGTACTTTTTTACCGGTTGTCACATAACCAAGTGACGCCAATAACTGATAGATTACAATTTTTGCGACACTTACCTGAGTGTCGCCAATAAGTGACGCTTTGAGTGACGCCTAAATCAGAAACTTCAAAACTAGTTTTCACACTAAGTGTCGAACTCCCACAACTTCAATATTTGCATACGACACAACACACAAAACATACACTTTGACAATATACAATGTAACAACACATAATAATACTTTAAGATTATTATTACAAAATCCGTCACCAACGGGCCGTACATGTTTTCAAAACTCAAACCTAATCAATCAAACCAAATCATTTGGACATTACTAGTTGAATGAACTACTAGCATATGTAATCTTTAGAGATACCTACTTATATCCATAACCTTGAGCGTTTAGGACGCCCGACAGGTAACGATCGTTGAGACGACAACTTTACTTGTACACCATCATTATTTGCTATTAGCAAATGCATCAGACTCAGGTGAGTCTCATAGCCCCTCATTTTCCTATTTTCAACCCAGGGGTGGGAATACATGCTCCGTTTTAATTTTACATGTGAACACAAGTACAAAACATCGATATATTAACTGCATGAGTTTGTTTTACCTAATCATGAATCCCTCCACCACATAGTTTGTTTGTATTGCTATAGCGTGAATGTTAGTGTATGGTACCATATAGGATTGACAATCCTCGTCTGGGGTAGTCGCGCTACCACGACTGCGGTCGAACGGACGCATTATCATTTGTTCATACATGTGTAGATTAGGCACATGCAGGAGGCAACCTCGCTCAGGTCCTTAAATGTGGATCCTGACACCCTCAGTTAAGGTCAAACTATGGCCTCATGATAGTAATATACAATCATTATTTTATTTTCTTAATTGCAAATCATCATACTTAAATCTTGTGGTTCATAACTCATATTTCATCATTATACAAACCTGTGAGCTCACCAGCTTTTAGCTAACCTTTTAGCATGTATTCTCAGGTACACAGCAGTAGTAGGACTGCTCAGGATTAGCTAGCTCGAGTCGCATTCAGATATCAGGAGATGCACATGCATTTTTATATTTAGTAGAATTAGATATGCCTTGGAATCTCTAACATTTAGCTTGCGAGCTTTTGTAAACAGTATAACATGTTAAAACTTTTATATTATCAATGTAATGGGTTAAATGACGCATATAGAGTCGTTCACTTTGTCTTATGTGCTTTGTTTATTGATTAGTCACGCCCCGACCCGATTCGCTTCCGCGACCCGAATTTGGGGGTGCGACAGATTGGTATCAGAGCCTAAGGTTATTGTGAACTAGGTTGCATTTAGGGGGCCTAGACTTTGACCGTTAGGCAGTATTCCCTATTAGGTATAACTAGTTCAGTGATTACATCATATAAGTTTAATTTAACATAGCCTGATCAACTATGTACAATTAAATGAAGATGATGTGAAATCTGAAACGGTTTTGTTGAATAGGAATACACTAGTTGACTCTGACCACGAGAGAACCGGGACTCTTACTTGTTATGTGCTAGACACCCACTAGGCTATTATGTGATATACGAGTATATACATACATAGGCCTCACTTTCTTATGCTTTGTCACAGAAATGGCAAACACACCTATCGAAACATCGCCTGCTTCATCACACTCTCAATCGGGATCACGTAACTCGCGGGTAGCAAGGAGGACTAATGGTTCACCTCGAGCTAACCCCTATCCCACTCATGATACCCATACTAACCGAGCTCGTCGACTGGTTGATGCCCGCCGATGGAATTGGTTACCTGACAAACTCACAACATGGAGAAGCGAGGAAGGAATAAAACTTCCCAAGGAAACCGGGGAATCTTCCAACATGGAAATCTCTCCCTATACTCAAGAACCTGCTCACTTAACTGTGCTAGTTTTAGCTGTTAGGTTAAACCGCCACGAGCAACAACTTCGAGATATGGACATGGAATTACAGGAGACTCACGAGAACTAGAGACTCACAGCTATGGAGCGTATCAATCAAGTCTCTGAAGATCATGAAAATACCGTTAGTAACATGGACGTTTTTCATGACCAACTAGAGGAAACTACTGAGACCATGGGGATCGTCCACAATCAAGTAATCAATAACCAAAATAAGATCTCCATTTTACAATCAAGGCTGAATGAATGTGAAACACGCCTGCTGGAAACCGAAGAGGCACTCAGGGTGGTTAGCAGACTTGCAGAGTCCGTTGACCGTCTCACTTCCCTGCTGTCACTACTCAATCTACACCAAGATTAGTGTAAAATCTATCACGTAGCCTGTTAAGATATCTACGTAAACTCATTCGACCGGATGTAATATTCCCGGCATCTTTTGTAAAACAACTAAGTTTATAACCTTCTAGAACTCAAATTATCAATCAAAAGTCTACTTCTATTATCTTACTATGATGTTATATACTTACTGCATTTATATATACATCCATGGTGACCATCATCCTGGTGCAAATTCTAATGTACCTATTATATCTTTTCTTGAAGAATCATGCCGCCTAAGTGGAAGAGTTTCACTGATGCTGAGATTGCCGCGCTCATTTATCGAGGTGTGGCCGAAGCCTTGGCTACAAGAGATTCACCGCGGAACACTCGCATAAGTGATGAGACTGTGAACAATACCTCTGTCATCAAACCCTGCACATACAAGGACTTTCTGAACTGCAAGCCTCTTCACTTCAAGGGCACGGAAGGTGCTATTGGCTTAATCAAATGGATCGAGAATATGGAGTCCGTTTTTCGCATTAGCAACTGTACAGAGGAAGACCGAGTCAAGTTTGCCACATGCACTTTCCCGGAAGGTGCTCTCACCTGGTGGAATTCTTATGCCACATCTGTGAGCATCGATGTTGCATACCAACTCCCTTGGGATGATCTGAAGAAAATGTTGAGGGATGAGAATTTTCCCAACGAGGAACTCCAGCGCTTGGAAGATGAGTTCTAGCATCTGACGGTTCAGGGAACCGATATCACCAATTATACCATCTGTTTTCAACAGCTTGCTCTTTTTTACCCATCTATGGTAGATCCAGAACACAAACGTATCGAAAGGTATGTTCGTGGACTCCCAAAGATTATTCAGGGGCATGTCACCTCATCCAAACCAGGAACCATTCAGAGTGCCATCCGTATGGCCCATGAACTCATGGCTCAGGTTATTCGCCGTGAGACCCCTATTTCATCTTCTGGGAACTACAGCAAAAGGAATTCTTCTGGGAACTCTAGCAGCCAACCAACCTTCAAAAAGCCTGAGACTGTTAAGGCTTACTCTTCTGGGTCTGGGGACAAGAAGGGTTACACTGGGAACAAACCTCACTGTTCCAAGTGCGTCCGTCATCATGAGGGTCCTTGTGGTACTTTTTGCAACAACTGCAAGAGGTATAGACATTTTTCCAAGGACTGCCGAGCACCTAAGGCCAACAACAACAACAACAACTCCAATCAATCAAAGGCCTGCTATGAATGCGGCAACACGGGGCACTACAGGAATGACTGCCCGAAGCTAAAGAACAAGAACAGCGGAAATAATGCAAAAGGTAGAGCTTTTGTTTTGAACTTAGGGGAAGCCCGTCAGGACCCGAATGTAGTCTTGGGTACGTACCTCGTCAACAATCTATCTGCTTCTGTTTTGTTTGATACTGGTGCCAATAGGAGCTTTATATCTGATGAATTTAGTCCCTTACTTGACATCACTCCTCTAGCCTTAGAGGCTAAGTACATTGTAGAATTAGCTAATAACAAATTCATTGAAACTGATAGTGTGATACCTAATTGCACTTTAAAACTCACCAACGAACTCTTTTCCATTGACATTATACCCATCGAGATCGGAAGTTTCGACATCATTGTTGGTATGGACTGGTTGTCCAAACAGCACGCTGAAATCATCTGTTTTGAAAAGGTCATTCACATTCCCCTCACCGCTAGTAGAACTTTGATCATATAAGGGGAGACCAGTGGGATAAGGATGAACATCATATCGTGCATGAAAACCCGTAAGTACTTGAGAAAGGGATATCAGGCAATCCTCGCAGATATCGTGGAGAAAAAGTCAGAGGAGAAGCAACTTGAGGATGTGCCAATTGTCCGAGACTTTCCTGAAGTCTTTCCCGAAGACCTACATGTTCTTCCACCACCGAGACAAGTCGAATTTTCTATTGATCTCGTGCCCGGTGCAGCGCCGGTGGCACGAGCACCATATCGTTTAGCCCAATCCGAATTTCAGGAGTTATCTACTCTGTTACAGGAACTCCTGGATAAGGGTTTCATTAGACCGAGTTCTTCACCTTGGGGAGCTCCGGTCTTGTTCATGAAAAAGAAAGATGATTCATTCAGAATGTCTATCGACTACCGAGAGTTGAACAAGCTAACCGTTAAAAACCGTTATCCGCTTCCCCGCATCGATGCCTATTTAGACCAACTTCAGGGGTCAAGTTTCAATTCAAAGATCGAACTTTGGTCAGGTTATCATCAGTTACGGGTTCGCAATGAAGATATCCCGAAAACCGCATTCCGAACTAGCTATGGACACTATGAATTTCAAGTGATGCCCTTTGGTCTAACCAATGTACCGGCTGTATTCATGGACCTTATGAATCGAGTGTGTAAACCTTATCTCAATAACTTTTTCATTGTCTTCATCGATGACATTCTTATCTACTCGCGCAACGAACAAGAACATGCGCAACATCTGAAGACCATCCTAGAACTACTCAAACACGAGTAGTTATTTGCCAAATTCTCTAAGTGTGAGTTCTGGATGCAAACCGTTCAATTCCTTGGACATGTGATTGGCAGTCAAGGAATTCATGTAGATCCGTCTAAAATCGAGGCTATCAAGTGCTGGCAAGCACCCTGAATGCTGACCGAAGTACGACAATTCCTAGGACTTGCCGGGTACTGTTGTGGGTAGATTTTTACTAACATTGCAGGATCCTGATTGTCATCATATATTCATCTCACAGGTATGAAAATCATTTATATTTTGTATTTGCATATCAGGATAATGATAGTTTGTAATTATACTTTCAGGATCACAGTCATAGTTAAGGATCCTGGAAATACTCTTATTATTTATCTTGGAGGATCCTAGTCAGGATATATTTGTTTAATATAATTATGCAGGATAATGGATAAGCGGGATGAGTAAGTAAGGATCCTATGTTTATTATGGAGTGTGCATAGCTCAGGATCCTGGACCAATATTAGTTCAGGATCATGCTCTATTTAACGTGTTTATTTTCATTGAGTATTGACCAGGTCATATATGGAACGCGTTAATGAGATATGCTCCGGATTATGTGAGGAAGCTTTGATATGATTCAAGGATGACCAAGTCAGCTGCACGTGTAAAATGAAGTCAAAAGAGACGTTGGTGGTCTTCATCCTTCATCAGAGGATCCCGAGATTCTCGAAAATATTGTTATATGCTCTTAGTATATAACTGAGGCATGGATGATCGATTAGGGGAGGAATGTTGTCGCACCCCCAAATTCGGGTTGCGGAAGCGAATCGGGTCGGGGCGCGACTAATCAATATACATTGCACAAAGGATATAATGAACGACCACTACATGCGTCGTTTTACATTGATATTGATAAAATAAAAGTGTACATCAAAATATTGTTTACATTAGCTCAGCTTAAAATTGAGAGATTTAAGTACATAATTAATCTATACAAAATATAATAATGCAGCTAAAATCTCTGATTGTTTGCATGCTGACTCGAGCTAATAGATCTTGATTGAGAAGTCCAACCTACTGCTGGTCACCTGTGATACATGCTAAAATGGGTCAGCGAAACACTGGTGAGCTCACAGGTTTGTATGTCAACACATATTTGTATGAACCGCAAGATTTTATAATTGAATTTAAAATGCAATTAAGCAAAATAAAAGTTATACAGCCATGAGCACATAGTCTGAGCTTAACTTGAGTGTCAGGTCCAATTAAGGAAACCCAACTGAGTTGCCTCCTACGAGTGCCTAATCTACGCTCGTCTTCCCAAATGCTAATACGTCCGTTTGACCAGTTAGTGCGTGCTAACCCGGACGAGGATTGTCAATCCTATATGATATCATATACTAACATTCACGCTACAGATGTATTACCAGACTATGCTATGGAGGGCTTTAGTGATTAGTTGAAAACAACTCATGTAGTATTTGATTGATTGGTACTTGCGTTCAACTTGTAAAATAAAACGAGCAATAATATCACACCCCTTAATGAAAACAGTAAAATAGGGGCCATGAGACTCACCTGAGCGTTGAGTGTTTATTAAAATAAACTTGAATTGATTAGCTGTGGATTGATGTCCGAAGACTTGTAACCTGAGGGTGTCCAAGACACACAATGGTTATAACATGAGTAGGCATCTCAAAAGACTGCCCTTGTAGTTGTTCGTCCAACTTAGAATGTCCAAATTACTTCGATTTGGTTGATTGAATTATCCAAATTACTACGATTTGGTTGTTTGACTTGTGTTTTGAAAATGTGTACGGCCGTCGGTGAATTGGTTGTATAAATAATCTCATTATTACTTTCCTGATTTTGAAGTGTTATACTTAAAAGTAAGTTCCAATGTGTTTTAGAAGTCATGTCGCATTCGTGTTTGATGTTATACAAGTTTAGCACTTTGTGTGAAAGTTTAGGTGTAACACTGTTACTCGTGACCCTAGGGTAAGGGGCGAAGCCCGTTAATGACGGGGGTCCGGGGGCAGCGCCCCTGGTAGCGGGGTCCAAGGGGCAGAGCCCCTGGCTGGGGTCAAGCTTGGAAAATTTTTATTTCTACTAAATTGCTTTGGTGAAAAACGTACCTGGACTTGAATTTGGGTGAAATCGAGTGATAAAATTTTAGGTCTCGACACTTAGTAAAATCTGTGTTTTCTTGGTTCTGTTTCATGCGACACTAGGTGCGACGTAGGCTGTTATGTCGCAGGTCATGGGTGCGACATTGATCATGGCGTCGCTAAGGGCGACATCCGCAATTTAATGCGACATTAGGTGTTATGTCGCTATGCGCGACGTTGTAGGTTCCTGCGACGTTGGAGTCGATGTCGCTATGTGCGACGTTGTTGGTCTTTGCGACGTAGGGGTCGATGTCGCTATGTGCGACGTCGGCAATTTAATGCGACATTGAGGTTGATGTCGCACCATGCGACATTGTGAGAGGTTCTGCGACGTAGTAGCTGACGTCGCATAAAGTCTGGTCCAAAAGCGACGTTACGGTCTGATGGCCGGAATTTGTGTCGAAAATGAGTTTTCCGGCCACCGTTCGGTCCAAATCTTTTACCCAACCCTTATATGGACATTTTAAGCCTAGACAAACAATTATAAGCTGAAAACAATAGAAAACGAGAGGTGTCGGGATTTGTCGGAAACTTACGAAGTTAACGCCGTGAAAATCCGGAAAGGTGGAAATGTAGATCGTGACGAGAGGAACGTTTTCTTCTAAATGAGTGTGACGATTCAAGGCCGTTTGGTGGTAGTTATTGGTGGTTGTTTATGGTGGTGGTGGTGTTTGTGTTTGAGAGAAAAAGAAGATGAAGGAAATGAAGAGAGAGAAAGGAAATGAAAAGAATGAGGAGGGAAGAGGGGTTTTGGGGCAGATTTTTGGGGAGGGGGAAAAGGGTTTTCTCCCAACTTTTTAGTCCCCGTGTTTGCGCTCCGTGCGGTGTTCGTTTTCCCGGTCGTTTAAACGTTAAATAATTATCTTATACGTTTAATTAGGAGTTTTAAAATACGGATATTTATTCAAAATTATATTTGAAGTATTTCATCAAATACTTAATAATTGGGTTATAAATTGTAACTTCAACTTTATTTCGGTTGTATGTGCGTTTATTATTTTAATTTCGTAATTGTTGTTTGAACGACACGAATTTGAGTTGAAATATTATCTAAATAATGTTTTGGATAAAATAGAGTTATTAAATAATGTTATATTATTTAATAAAATTGTTCACCAACGTCCGTATTAATTGAATCGAATTGCATTCGATTTGAAACTTGTACGATTTAATCAAATCGCATACTTGTATATATTCATCAATATATATGTTGATACATTAATTAGCCTAACACAGAACTAATTACATGTATTAAAACTTGATTAGGCACTAACTACTAGTCCTAATTTGACGGGTGTCACAAATGCACACTATCTTCACCTGCAAAACACATAAACACTCTGCTATTACTCCCGTTAATACTCTTTTTCATCAACACTTAGCTAGATTCACACACATAATCACTTAGCTAATTATCCTTGTGCTCTTAGCTTGTAATTCATTGTTTTTGTAGGTTCCAACTATTCGGACCAACACGAGTAGCTTGCTTGTATGTAAATGCGGAAGTTAAACACAACAAGTTATGCAAGATTGAAGCTAGATATCACCACAAACTCAAAGATGTATGTGTATATATATTATCAACAAGTAAACATACACTTTGACAAAACACACAAGAAGCAAAATAACCCTATCTATGACTTTTTCTCTCTAGACAGTGAGTTATGTGTGTGCTGAGTGACTTTTTAACAGAAACTGACGAGTTTCTATTTATAGCCCAATTTAAGCTTTCTGCGACACAACCCTTGTGTCGTATAGACTAATTATGCGACACAATGCTTGTGTCGTATGGACGGGTTCTGCGACACAATGCTTATGTCGCAAAGAGTGAATCTGCGACATAATCCTTGTGTCGCAAGATTACAAAACTTGTAATTAAACAATATCTTATCTATACAATGCGTAATTACAATAATGACACAATTACAGACTGAGACCAACTGACAGACACAACTAGATGTACCAACAAACTCCCCCGTGTCTTCAGCTTGGTCTTCAAAGAATTTCTTCAATTAGCTTCAGTCTTTAAACCCATCCGGGTGGAAAGTTTCCACCAGCATGCACACCAAAAGAGAAACATATATCGACGATTTTCTGAAATCGCTTCGCCAGAATTGTGTTGAACTCGTTGTCAGGATTGTAGCGAATACGATTGTCGAATAGTTTCTTCATGTCATCCTTTGACAAGTTTATTAAGCTCATCGGGTCAAATATCCTGAATTCTGCTTTAGGTAAACCCCACAGAGAAGTAGACCCAGTTTGAGGCACAGAATCAGGCACATGGACAAGAACGGCTTCGCCGGTGTGAGCATCCAGTTCCCAGTAATGAAATCGTTTCAGCAAATTAAGGGGAACAGATTCTAGCGAGACTTCACGAAGACAATTAGCAGGAGGATAGTGATTTCTGACGATTGGCTGATTTGTCTTTGGGTCAAGCTTTTTCTTGAAAGTAAAACGAGTACCCAGCACAGGTCTGACATAATGATATTTCTTTGATCGAATCTCAGCTCGCATGACCTTCTGAATAACTTCAGCTATTCCGTCTTTATGAGGATTGATCAACTGAAGACGAGTAAGACGAACAAGATCGTGCTTTGGCAACGTACTCAATTTCTTCAGAGATCGACGAAAGTACTGGATACCGTCACGTCTCTTGATCATGAACCTTCCCATGTTCACCTTCCAACTTTTAATAAGGCCGGTATAATCACCGCCTACCTTGTATTTCTTGCAGGTAACAGGAACAGGTTCGATATTTTTACCTTTTATAAACCAGTTATCCCTGATGGACATTCCCCTGTCAATAGGAACATGTTCGAACGTATCCTGTGGGAAGATGTCATTGTAATTTGTCCTTGGGAATCCTGTGGGAACTGGTAGATCTTGAGAGAGTCCGACAGGTTCAGACGATTCAGGAGCAGAGTTAGCCTGAGAAGAAGATCCAGAGGTGGATCCTGGTACATAGTTGAATGCAGGCTCTGACTCATCGTCCGAAGAATCAGATACAACAATACCTTCTTGTGGGTGAGAGGGCTGATCAACATATTCTTCATTTGGGTCAAGCCCTTCCTGCTCAACCTCAATATCATCATCATTATTTGCAGCCTCGAAATCAAAAGGCTCTTCAGGCACAACCCCATCCTCATAAACCGCAGCTTGAAAGTGTGTCAAATTGCAATAGGTGTAATCTACAGCTAACGGTTTCGGTTGCCCTGGTAACTCAAGAATGTAATCTAAAATAGGAGTTTCATTGATAACAGAATCATTTACATTTTCGGTATTTACATTATCATCGCCCTCGGCGGAAACCCTAGGTGTTGATTCTAAAGCCGGTTGGCTTGACTCCCCCGAAGCAATAGCTTGGGTTTCCAGCAGTAGAATCTTGGACTTCAGCTCAGCATTCTCCTTTTCCAGGATTGAGATTCTGGCATCTTGAGCTTCAAACACCGTGAGTTGAGCTTCCATGTCATGCTGCATTTTATCAAGCCTGCGCAGGAGCTCTTGAATAACCGCCGGGTGAGGGGTGATAGGAGATTCGGTTCTCGGGAGCTCAGAAGATGTAGAGGTTGAAGTGCGAGAGCGGCGAACCGGAGGAGCCAAAATATCAGCCTCAGAAGAATCACGAGGTCGTTTACCTCGGCTAGAAGATTCAGGAGGTGGAGAAGGTGGCTGATATGCGTCGATCTCACGATCGAGATCGACAAACTCCTGATCCAGAGGGTCTGGCAAAACAGACTGTTGTGGAGCTGCAGGTGGTTGAACTGGTGGTGGTTGTTGGGCCGGAGGTGGAACTGGGGTTGGTGGAACAGTAGGCCTGGGAGCTGGATCGTTAAACTGTTCGCCAGGTGGACCAACATAGGCCTGATCAATGATATGACCGAATAAGGCAACCTCCCTTTCCGGTGCCTGACCCTGCTTAGCAAAAGAGGTACAGATTGTGTAGATCCTGGTGTTCATCGGCGTCTGCTTGAAGGTATGAACAGTAGCCACAGGAAGACCAGGAAGAAGATGATTCAGCAGAAGCTGAGTGAATCGAGGATACAGGGCCCACTTTTCACGGGTATCCAGTGCGTTGGTGACAAAACCCCTGAAGATGTAACCAGAGAAGTTGAAGGGCTTGTTGTAGATTAACGCAAGAAAAGCGGAGACCGTTGCGTAACTCATACCCTCGAGACCTGCCCTGCGGCTGGAAAGACAGACAATCACGATGTGGGCCAGATACCGCCAAACCTTGGTCATATAGGTTTTCTTGTACTGGTCCACGGGGATGTCCTGATAACCAATAGATTGCATCCCTTGAGCAATGGCCGCAGCAGAAAACTGAGTGAACATATCAGGGTTGTCTCCAAATTCGAAGAAATCCCGAATCAGCTGCTCAGAAAAGATGACCTCGTGACCTCGAACCTTTGAAATAATACGAGTATCCTGTTCCTCTTTGTTGACCACGGCGTTGTCCCAAAACTCAGTAATGTGATCTCTCAAAATTCGCGTGTCAGCAGTAATGGCTTTGTGGATTCGAGACCGGCGTAGAAAAGATATCATCGGTCGATATGGACGCGATGTCTCGACAGCAGTGTTCAGGAAAGCCACTATGTTGTGACGTGGTTCCCAAAAGTATTTCGTCACATCGATCTCAGGAACTGGAACAGCAGGTTGATCAGCCATGACTGTAAAAACAGTAATACAACCAAAAGCTCGAGCTGCGTTAGCGTTAGTACAAAAAAAATAATCGCGTTTTAATTTTACAAATGTTTTGCGACACAGTAGTTGTGTCGCAGAACAGAGATACGACACAGTGCTTGTGTCGTAGAGGTAGACTACGACACAGGGCTTGTGTCGCAGGACACGTGTCACGCGGACAGAGTTTCCCTTGCATTTAGCATTTTTTGAGAAATTAATCTCAGATGCGACACAACAGTTGTGTCGTAGGGTTGTGTCGTATAAAATGATACGACATAAATCTTATGTCGTATGTTGTGTCGTACACAATACGACATAAACGGAGGGAATCAATACGACATAAAACTGTTTGATCTATGCGACACAACGCTTGTGTCGTATGTTGTGTCGCAAAGATGAACACCAAACCAACCCAGAAATAATTATGACAAAAATTTGGGGTTTTCAAAATTTAAGCATACCCTAGGGTTCGCATACAATAGGGGATCAGTAATTACAAGTTTGCTAACCTTAATAACCCCTAAACCCTAACTAATTTGGAAAAATAAACGGAACCCTAAACCCGTAATGTCCACAACCTAATTATAAGCATGAAAGGCAAAGAAAATACGAGGGATCATACCAAAGGAAGCGTAAGGATGAGACGAGTGGGAATCGAGCAATAAATCTCTGGAAATAGCTTCGAATCAACAGAATCGACAAAGAAAACGACTGTGTCGCAAAGTCGCAGTTGTGTCGCAAAATCGTCTGTGTGTCGTATGAATTGTGTCGTGGGTAATTATGAAAGCGTAATTAGTTATGTCGTATGTTGGGAATAGTTAACCCCAAACTCGCATGCGACATAAGATACGACACAATGGTTATGTCATACAGACGAGATACGACACAATGTACGACACAATTCTTGTGTCGTATAAGTGTAATACGACACAATGCTTGTGTCGCACAGAAGACAGAGCAGATTTTAGCGACATATAATTGGATTTAGAATTCGATTTTGATTGAGACTAAAGAATTTTCGCAAGAAAAACGATTTGTGACAAACAAAATAAAGATAAGATAAAGGAAAATACAACTATAAAAATAAAGTTTAACAAAAATATCTGCAAGCACAATATTCTTTTTGGTGACGGAGTTATGATAATTCTGGTTAGGGATCATATTGACACAACATGCAATAATTAGGAATAGTAAGAGTTATTTCGATCATCAGTATATTTGTCCGCTTTAAATTTTCTTGACGTACTAGAAACACTTTTTATAAAAATTATTTCAAGACGATTATTAGTATATTTGTCCACTTAAACGTGTTATACTCACATCTAGGAGATAATTTAATTATTATTGGACTGTTCATTTCGCTGTGGACACTACCATAGATATACATCTTAACTTGAGACATAGACCATGTTTCCATTTACAGAGAGAATATTAGAAAATCAAATTTAAGAATCAAGACAGCGGTGACAGGTCTGTACGTGCGTACAACAGAGCGACATAACTTGATTCAGGTTTAAGCAAAACCGAACTTGGTCAAACCCTTTTGGGCGACCTTGTAAGGTATCTTGATTTTTAAAGACTTTTCAAGTACTTTGACTTGCGTTTGCTTAATTTTAAAATATATATCAACAGAAGCCAGGTCTATACTTACGTATAACAGAGGAAACTGTCAATATATACCCCCAGATGATATCGAATAAACTTCTTTCACGAAAACATATCTAGTCTAAGTAAGATATTAAGACTTGTGTCATACATCAAATGGTGTTGGACCACTTGAAATGGACAATTATCATTTAAACTTCTTAATAATTCTCAAAGAGATTTGTATAACATGCCTACTAATACATCGTATGATGAAGATAATGTTTATAAAAACTGATTTTAATATGTCAAATAAATCTACTGACACATCCAGGATAGATCTTAAAGTTTCCATATTCATTGCATGTCATTCAATGTACTATCATATCCCAAGTTGTTTACAGACACAACTTCAACGTCTATTTTAAAAATGTAGCAACCTAGCATTTCTTTAATACTACAAAGTATAAAGAGTGGCTGTTGCGAAATTTTTTTTTTTTTTTTTTTTTTTTTTTTTTTTTTTTTTTTTAATTTAAACAACTCTGTACATAAAACTAGTCACAAATCATTTCTTGAGATCAAGGGGAATCATCCCTATCATATCTACAAGTTCGTTGAAACGAGCACGCGAAAATGCTTTGGTGAAAAGATCGGCCTTTTGCATGAGGGTATCTATGTGAGTAAGGTCTATCAAGTGTTTCTCATAGCAATCTCTTATGAAGTGAAACCTAATCTCTATGTGTTTGGTCTTAGAGTGTTGAACAGGATTGCGAATAATAGATATAGCAGCAGTGTTATCAATATGAATAGGAGTCAAGGTAAGAAGTAACCCATAATCACGCAATTGGTGTTGAATCCACAGAATTTGGGAGCAACAACTTGCAGCAGCAATGTATTCAGCTTCCGCTGTTGAGGTGGAAACAGTTGTTTGCTTTTTACACTGCCAAGACACCAATCTGGAGCCAAGATATTGGCAACCTCCTGTAGTTGACTTCTTATCCGAATTGCAGCCGCCATAATCAGAATCAGAATAGGCTGAGAGAGAGAAGTCTTTCTCGTTTGAGTACCATAGACCAAGTGATGGCCTATATTTAAGGTAACCAAATATTCTCTTTACAGCCTTCATGTGAGAAACTTTGGGCTTCGCTTGATACCTGGAACAGATAGACACAGCAAACACAATATCTGGTCTTGATGCAGTAAGATACATCAACGATCCTATCATAGAACGATAATCTCGCTCCTTGCAGTCTTCTTCGTGTTCAGCAGGCCCGAGTTTGTGATCAGTTTCAATAGGAGTACCATATGGTTTACAGTCATGAAGCTCATACTGAGTCAACATGTCATTGACATATTTGGACTGATGAATGTAGAGTCCTTTATCAGACTGCTCAACCTGTACACCCAGAAAGAATTTGAGTTCTCCCATGGCACTCATCTCAAACTCGGACTTCATAATTTTTTCGAAATCCCTGCACAAAGAATCATTAGTTGAACCAAATATAATGTCGTCCACATAAACCTGTACCAGCAGCAAATCTTTTCCATCCCTTTTAATGAAGAGAGTGCTGTCGATGTGGCCTCGAGAAAAGCCATTTTTCGTTAGATGATTTGCCAACCTCGCATACCAAGCTCTGGGAGCTTGATGAAGACCATATAAAGCTTTGCCTAACTTGCAAACATAATCAGGATGAATAGGATCTTCAAAACCTGGAGGTTGTTTGACATACACATCCTTCAGAACCTCTCCATACAGAAATGCGCTCTTGACATCGAGTTGATAAACCCGAAAACCTTTAAATGTTGCAAAAGCCAGAAAGATGCGAATAGATTCCAGTCTTGCAACTGGAGCAAACACATCATCATAGTCCAAACCCTCGATTTGAGTAAAACCTTGAACCACCAACCGTGCCTTATTTCGAATAACAACGCCTCTGTCATCCTTTTTCACACGGTATACCCAGCGAGTGCCAATTGGATCGACATCTTTGGGTAAAGGAACCAATCTCCAGACATCAAGCTTTTTGAATTGATTTAACTCTTCCTGCATAGCCTCAATCCAGTATGGATCTTTCAACGCTTCGTCTATTTTCTTTGGTTCAAGCTGAGATAGGAAGCATTCTCCCATATTTTCATCCAAGAAGGCAGGAGAGGCAGTAGAAGATTCCTCATGAATCTCATTGGCAGCTACCTGACCTCTAGTTAGAACACCTTGTTGAAGTCCACCAATGATGTTATCAGTGGGGTG
This sequence comes from Pseudognaphalium luteoalbum, assembly GCA_963422505.1. Lineage (NCBI taxonomy): Eukaryota > Viridiplantae > Streptophyta > Magnoliopsida > Asterales > Asteraceae > Pseudognaphalium > Pseudognaphalium luteoalbum. The sequence continues at coordinate 63,113,055 of OY730194.1, forward strand.
GGAAGAATGAATTCGAAGTTGAGGAATCGGATCAGGCACAATGATCGAATCCAGATTAGAAGGAGCGGCTTCTGAATGTTCAATAGCAACTGAGTGATCAGTAGCACAGCTTTCATGGTCAACCGGTAAGTTGATATCAGTTTCAGTTACTGGATTTGATTCAGTAGCCATCTGATCTGCGTCGGAGGGAATATCATCATAGACAATATTTTCAGGAGGTACAGCTCTAGTAGTTGAAGTAGATACTTCAGAAGAAAGATCTAAACCATGAAGTAAAGATACCACCTGATCTTCTTCACTAAATTTGGGAAGATTGAAAGAATCTACCAACTTGTCATACTCAAACAAGGATTCCGGTCCCTTGCCCTTTGGAGAATCAGTATACTTCATGAACCTTACTTCAAAATGTTCCTCAATTCTCCCAGTAGACTTGTTGAAAACTCTTTTGTTTGGCGAGTTCACAGAATATCCCAAAAATAATCCATCGACCGCCTTTTCATCAAATTTGCCTACGGAGTCCTTGGTAATTAAGATGGTGCAAGGACACCCAAAAGGCTCAAGAAACTTCAAGTTTGGTTTGCGATTATTCAGCAATTCATAACAAGTTTTGTTTCGCTTTTTAACCATGGAGACCCGATTTAACACATAGCAGGCAGTGTTAACAGCTTCAGCCCAAAATGTAGTAGGCAGATGCGAGTCAGACAACATAGTTCTTGCTGTCTCAATGATTGTCCTATTCTTTCTTTCAGCGACACCATTTTGCTGAGGAGTACGAGCGGCACTGAATTGATGGAAGATTCCTTTTCGAAGACAATACATTTCCAAGGTTCTGTTCTTGAATTCTGTTCCATTATCGCTGCGAAGTTTCTTGATTTTCAGGTTACACAGATTTTCCAGACGATCGAACAAGTAGGTTAAAGTATCGGCTGTTTCATCCTTTCCAGCCAAGAAATATACCCAAGAGAACCTTGAGTAATCATCAGTAACGACCAGACAATATGACTTCCCTCCTATACTTTTCTTGTTCACAGGACCAAACAAATCCATGTGAAGCAATTCCAAAGGAGATTCAATAGAGTTCACCTGCTTAGACTTATGGAACTTCTTGTGTTGTTTCCCTTTAAGACAGGAAATGCATTCATCATTTATTACAAATGATCTTTTAGGCACACCTAACACAAGATCATTATTGACAAGATAATTCATTCTGCGAAAATGAATATGTCCCATGCGTCTGTGCCAAAGCAGTGAATCTTTAGAAGATGCTTTTGATAGCAAACAAGTATGCTCCTTGGTAGTAACTGTTTGCATATCCAAAATGTACGAATTGCGTACACGGGGTGCTCTCAGTAGCACCCATTCCTCGGGAATAACAAATCCCGGTTTCAAAATCAAACATTCAACATCTGTAAATGCTGTAGTAAACTTCTTGTCGCACACTTGAGAAACACTGATCAGATTGTGTTGCAGTTCCTCGACATAGTTTACTTTATCAAAGCTTACTTTTCCATTTGTAAGAGTGCCTTGTCCCGTGATGTTACCACCTGTATCTCCAGCAAAAGCAACATGTCCTCCACGATATGGTTTAACGTTTGACAAAAGAGACATGTCACCTATCATGTGCCGTGAGCAGCCACTATCCACATACCATTTACTGCTTTGTACATGATCTGACTGCTACAGCACAACATGAGGAGAAAGTTAGTTAGAAATGGAGACCCAGGCCTTTACAGACTTGGGTACTCCAGAGACCTCATCAATAATAACTACATCAGTTAAAACTTTGTTTTTCAGGAGATCAGAAGTATTTCCTGATGCAGTATTACTTGATGATGGGTCATTTGATGACTCTTTTGGTCTCCAAACATTCACTGGACCAATATGGGGTCGCTTATTAACAATGTTAGGCTGTTTAACCGGTGGTTTACTGGGCCTAGCAGTATTAACTTTCGAGATAGATGGTTTAGCGAGTGTACTTTTCTTTGAAAATGATTTTACAGTTGAATTTTTGGAAACACCTTTTGATAACATTTTCCTCGAAAGCAACGGACATTGATTAATCAAGTGACCTTGTTTCTTGCAGTAGAAACATGATCGTCTCTCCTTAAAGGTTTGGTCGTCTCTCCCTAAGAATTTAGGTGATATAGACATCTTTGAAGTGAATGTCTCAGAATGTGAAACAGAGGATTTGACAGAATTCTTGATTGATTCATAACCAGTATTCTTAGAATCATTCCTTTTAAGTTCAGCCTTAGTCTTAGTACTACTTTGTGAAGAATTATCGTTTGTCTTAGAAGTAATAAAGTGGTTATCAGGCTTAGAGTAGTTCTTTTCACATTGAGACACACACTTACAAGGAATATCTCCGACTTCGACCCTCTTTTCAGTAGTTTTTGAGGGAGCAGACTGAAAACTACCGAAGGAGGTTAACTGGACAAATCCTGATGAGGTAAACTTAACAGGTTCGAAAGGCTTCACTGGTTTAGCCTTGACCAACTTAGTTTTCTTTCTATCATGTTTGACCTCTGTGTTAGCTTGATAAACTTCAGGCGACTTAGGAACAGGTAACCTAACAGATTCAACTAAGGGTGTCTCTACTTGCTTGATAGCAGGTTCATTAACCGTCTGTTCAACAGGCTTTGTATCTACTAAGATAGTAGGCACAAAATCTTTAATTTCATCCTTACACGGTCTACACAAGTTTACATCTAAAGATGGAGGCGGTTGATTATGATAACCCAGACCGGATTTATCTTTAGTGTTAGACCTACCCGTCTGCAGGATTTCAGTAAAGACCATGGATGAAGTATTGATATTCTTGAGTTTTCGTTTGTAATCAACAACTTCGGCTTGGGAGGCAGCCAATTCCTTTTTTAAATGAGCAATCATTTTTAAGTAACTATCAATTTCATCTTGATTACTAAAAATTAGAGCTTTCAGCTCCTTTTTATCTTCAATTAATTGATTAATGTTACTTTCAAAGTGTTTCTCATTATTTTTCAAAACTTTGTTTGCCTCTATCAAATTCAAGATATCAGACTTCAGGTTGTTATTATGTTCCATAAGCCCATTCACTTTACCAGTTAAACTTATACAAGAATCACAAGAAAATGACGCAAATTTTACCTCATTGTTGATGGCCATGAAGCATTGTTCTTGAGTTTCATGAGCAGAAAAGTCATAAGCATCACCATCTTCAATCAACAATGCAGCCTTAGCCGTAGAGTTCTCAATCTGTTTTGGAGTAACAGATGGCTTTGTGAAACCAGTGGCCGGCTGTCGTCCTTTCTCGCATTCTCTGGCAAAATGACCAAGATTCTGACACTTATAGCATTTGATTTTGCTTTTATCGAATCCCATTGGAGTTCGGTCAGAAGCGTCTTCAAGAGATCTTTTTCCAGTTCTTCTCAGATAGTTCTTGGCTCTGCGAGTAAGCATAGCCATATTCCATCTAATATCTATTCTTTCTAACTCATCTGGATCAACTTGATTGAAATCTTCATCAGTCAGTTCTAGAGTACTGACTCTTTTAGAAAGAAAATCTTCGTATGATGACAGAAAAGCAGTGAACATTGCAGCATGCTCATCTGTGGTGGCTGAAGAAGGAACTGACGATGATGAACAAGGTTTACTTGAAGAAGTAGTATAAGTTGGGAGGGATGAAAAGGTTCCTACAGCAGGATTACTGTAAGAAGAAGAAGATCTCTGGGAATTAACTTCAGATGAAATGAAGGCGACTCCACTATTACTTGATTCTGATGTACGAGCAGTGGATCTAGTTTCCTTCTTTTGAATATCTAAGGCACCAGCTTCAAGCTTTCCAACAAGATCATCTAAGGACAATTGCATTGTCTTAGGATCATTTTCTAACAACAAGACTCGCGTTTCCCAACTTGGAGGAAGAGCAGCTAAAGCCTTTTTGTTAATTTTAGAATTCTTCAGATTATATCCTCCAGCTTGCAATTCATTTACAGTACGTGTAAATCTGCACAGCATGTCTCTGACAGTCTCATTCTTCTGGATATAGAAGTAATCAAACTGAGTTTTGACTAATTCCAGTTTGCTCTCGATGAACTCTGAATTACCACCAAATCTCTTCTCAATAGCCATCCAAAGATCATACGCGATTGTTTGAGGAAACATATCCAAGACGTCAGTTGGAAGTGACATAGTAATAGCAGAGTGAGTTTTTCGTTCAATTTCCCATGCTTTTCGTTCTTCGGGAGTGTAAGAACGAATAGGTTTGGGTGGAGGAATGCCCATGTGTTCTCCAAGAGCAACCGGAGCTTCATATCTTTCAAGAAGAGCCAATTCCATGACAGGATCAGTGAATAACACAAAAGATATAAATCGTTGTTTCCAAGCTCGGTATTCCATTCCTGACGCAAAGTAAGGAGGTTTATTTGCACTACCGATTGTAGCATTATGTTGTAGAACTGCATCAACACTTTGAAGAGACATGTTGAAAATCTGCAATAAAAGTTAGAAAATATTCCACAAACAAGCTGAAATTTTGTCTAAGTCTGGGAAAATGCGACACAGTGGTTGTGTCGCAGAAGGTCAATACGACACAAGAGAAGTGTCGCAGAACTTAATCAGACAGAAGACAAAAATGCGACACAACAGTAATGTCGTATGTTATGTCGCAGCTTGTGTCGCAGACCAGTTAAGGTCAAAGAGGATTGTGTCGTAGGCTTATGTCGCACGTTATGTCGCACACTATGTCGTAGACAAGTTAATGTCGTATAGTTGTGTCGTATGAACAGTGGTACGACACAATGTTTGTGTCGCAAAGACGCGCGTGCAGACAGCCTTGAGCCCACAAAAAAATTTCAACTTTCAACACAAATAATAAACTAATACCCCATGCTTTGCTGCAGTTACAATACTAATTTTTTAAGCAAAAGATTACCAACTTTTGTCTTAAAACAAATTCCAAGGTTTGACAAACACAAACACTTAGGAATCAAACACCAAAATAAGCTCAAATATGCCCTTTTTTTTTTTTTTACCAAGAACACCAAGAACACACAAAATAAAAATATCACTTTTTGGACTAAAATCTTGCAAAAACTAACTCGCAACCACAACTCAAGAGTATGTGGCTCTGATACCAATTGTAGGTTCCAACTATTCGGACCAACACGAGTAGCTTGCTTGTATGTAAATGCGGAAGTTAAACACAACAAGTTATGCAAGATTGAAGCTAGATATCACCACAAACTCAAAGATGTATGTGTATATATATTATCAACAAGTAAACATACACTTTGACAAAACACACAAGAAGCAAAATAACCCTATCTATGACTTTTTCTCTCTAGACAGTGAGTTATGTGTGTGCTGAGTGACTTTTTAACAGAAACTGACGAGTTTCTATTTATAGCCCAATTTAAGCTTTCTGCGACACAACCCTTGTGTCGTATAGACTAATTATGCGACACAATGCTTGTGTCGTATGGACGGGTTCTGCGACACAATGCTTATGTCGCAAAGAGTGAATCTGCGACATAATCCTTGTGTCGCAAGATTACAAAACTTGTAATTAAACAATATCTTATCTATACAATGCGTAATTACAATAATGACACAATTACAGACTGAGACCAACTGACAGACACAACTAGATGTACCAACAGTTTTCATTTTAATAAAATCAACAAAGGCAAGGATCATTTGATCCTTCCCGAGGTTTTATGCCGGCGATCAATCTTGATCAAGGGCTTTCCTCGTATATCCTCACGTCAATTACATTTACTTTACCTTTTTCATTGTTTATTGAGCATTACCCTTAATCTGTTCTTGAGCTTTTTTCTTAAATCTTTATTCAACAAGGATCAACGTACTTAAAGTGTATTTTCATTCAAAATTCTTATTTACTAATATAGATAATCGTATAACAACATAATTATCTTGAAAGTAATTTCAACACTATACCTCACAATCTAAAATTTGATCACTTAATTGCTTAGTGTAATTTTTGACCAAAACAGGTACTATCGGTGATTCATTGAGAACTTCTCCAAAATAGCCCAACCTCTCACCTTACCGACTTAGAAGGAAAAGAAGTTCGACTGGACTGATAAGCAAGAGTCAGCATTTCAGCTTCTAAAACAAAAGCTTTGCAGCGCACCAATCCTATCCTTACCCGAAGGCATTGATGACTTCGTGGTATACTGCGATGCGTTTCACCAGGGTCTCGGTTGCGTGTTGATGCAACGAGACAAGGTCATTGCTTACGCCTCCCGACAACTAAAAATCCACGAAAAGAACTACACCACACATGATCTCGAACTAGGAGCTGTCGTCTTTGCACTCAAGATCTGGAGACATTATCTCTATGGCACTAAGTGTACAATCTTCACCGATCATAAAAGTCTCCAGCACATCTTCTATCAAAAGGATCTCAACATGAGGCAACGTCGCTGGGTCGAGTTGCTTACCGACTATGATTGTGAGATCCGTTATCATCCGGGCAAGGCAAACGTTGTTGTCGATGCCTTAAGCTGAAAAGAACACACAAAACCACTTCGAGTCCGAGCCCTCAGTATTACAATTCACAATGATCTTATCACTCAGATTCTTACTGCTCAACTCGAAGCGCTGAAACCTGAAAACATAAAAAATGAGGCCTTGCGAAACATGGAGAAGCAATTCGAAACAAAACCTAATGGGATCAAATATTTTTCTAACCAAATCTAGTTACCTAGTTTTGGGAACCTTCGAGTCTTGGTGATGGATAAAACTCACAAATCCAAATATTCCATACACCCTGGCTCCGATAAAATGTATCATGGCATCAAGAAGATATACTGGTGGCCAAACATGAATGACGAAATTGCCACATACGTCAGCAAGTGCCTCACATGCTCGAAAGTCAAAGCTGAATATCTTAAACCTTCCGGTCTGTTACAACAACCGGACATCCCTTAGTGGAAATGGGATCAGATCACTATGGACTTCATCACCAAACTTCCAAAGACATTGAGCGGTTGCGATACCATTTGGGTGATCGTCTCACCAAGTCTGCTCATTTCCTTGCCATCAAAGAAACCGACAAAATGGAATGCCTCACCCGAATTTATTTGCAAGAAATTGTATCCCGACACGGCGTTCCCACCTCGATCATCTCCGACAGAGATAGTCGCTTCACATCCCGCTTTTGGCAGTAACTACAAAAATCTCTGGGTACTCGTCTGGAATTGAGTACTGCATACCATCCACAAACCGATGGCCAAAGCAAGCGAGCTATACAAACACTGGAAGACATGCTACGAGCATGTGTAGTTGATTTCGGTGCAAACTGGGAACATCACTTACCGTTGTGTCAATTCTCATACAACAACAGCTATCATACCAACATTGGAGCTGCACCCTTTGAGGCACTGTACGGTCGTAAGTGCCGCTCACCTATATGTTGGACCGAAGTGGGAGACATCCAACTCACTGAACCTGAGATCATTCATAAAATCATCGAGAAAATCGTTGGTATTCAGCAACGGTTGAAAGCCGCTCGTGATCGTCAGAAGAGTTATGCTGACGTAAGACGCAAACATCTCGAGTTCCAGGTTGGGGATCGAGTACTCTTAAAAGTCTCGCCTTGGAAAGGTGTCATCCGGTTCGGCAAACGCGGGAAACTGAACCCCAGATACATTGGACCTTTTGAGATCCTTGAAAGGATTGGTCTAGTGGCATATCGATTGCAGCTGCCACCCGAACTCAGCAGCATGCATCCCACATTCCACATTTCGAACTTGAAGAAATTCCTGTCTAATGAGACACTTATCATTCCTCTCGACGAAATCCAAATCAATGATAAACTTCATTTTGTCGAGACACCAGTGGAAATCATGGACCGTGAGGTCAAACGGTTGAAACAAAGTCGTATTCCCATCATCAAAGTTTGGTGGAATTCGTGGCGTGGTCTGGAATTCACTTGGGAATGGGAAGACCAAATGCGACTCAAGTACCCACAGTTATTCACAGACTCCACTCCATCTATGACTCGGAGCTAAATTTTTGGGATGAAATTCTCTTAAAAAGGGGAGAATATGACACCCGAGAAATTAGGGCTAGTTATTAAGTCCTAATCACTTGTTAATACATGTAATTAGTGTTGTATTATGCTAATTGTATGTATCATTATATATATTGTTATATATATATACATGTACACGATTGAATTAAATTATGCATTTTCATATCGGGTGGATCCCGATACATTAATATGGACGTTGGTGAACACATCTTATTAAATAATATGAAATTATTTAATAACGCTATTGTTTCCTAAATATTATTTTGATAATATTTCATAAGTAATTCGTATCGTATCAAATAAATCATACGTGACAAAACGCACGAGACGTTTCCGACAATCGAAACAAACCTAAGTTATATTTTTATAACTCATTAAAAAGTATATTGATAAAATACTTCATTATAATTGTCGTATTTTATAGCGATTACAAAAGCGTTTGGATAAAACGTCACGTGATTAAACAAACATAAATTGAACGCGTAAACTAAACCCAGCACTTCAATTTACATTCTTATAAATGTTTTAAGTATTAATTGAGTGAATACTTCAACTAAAAATATCGAACTATAATCGTTAGTTAAAACACGTACATATAAAGTTAAATGTCTAAATATACGTTTAAACGACCGAGGAAACGAACACCACACGAAGAGTAAATACAGAGAACAACAAGGGGCGAGCCCTCACCTCAGTGGGGCCCACCCCCAACCGGTCAAGACATGGGGAGGGTGGCTCCATGTTTTGAGGATCTTGCTTTTGACCTCAAGACCACCAAACACCCCCATGTTTTACTCATTTGGTTCTCAACTATCTTTCACAAAACTCTCTCACTAAAACACACACTCCTCTCCTCTCCCTCCCCTTCCTCACGGCTCCATCACCACCAACATAAACTACCACCTTTCACCACCATATTGAAGAAGGAAAACAAAGGAAAAAGAAGCTAGAGGTAAACCGAGGCATCATCATCTCTTTCTCTCTCTAGATCACATTCTCTTCTTGTAAGAACCACCACTTTCTCTCTCTATATTTACTTGGATTATGTTTATAAACATGCTTTGTTGCTCATTTAACAAGAAAATGTCCAAATCTAAACTCAAAACACGTTTTTCATACATATATACAAACATCACTTTTCTGTCCAGAGAATGAGTCTCACCATTTCGGATATAACATGAGTTCTAGAATGAACCAACACATGAATCTTATACCGAAATCTTCATATGAATGTGCTCAACACATGAATCTTATACCGAAATCTGACCACTTTCCATTTCCATTTTTGTTTAAAATAGTAAATGAACTTAGGAAGTTACCATAAAGTGCATAAATAAACTAGACATATAGGGGAACAGGTGTGATTTTTTGTTAGGATTGGTTTGGACCAAAAATCAAAGAAAACGAGAGGTTTATCAGGACAAAATCTAGAAAAATATGAACATAAGGACTGTTTTGGTAAGTTTATAAAACTGACACCTCGGGTTAACCCTGACACGAACCAATAATTTTTATAAACTTATTCTACTATTTTAAGGGTTGGGTAAAAGTCTTGGATCAAACCGAGGTCATTTGACCACATAACTAAACCAAGAAAAACCAACAGCCGCTAGTGTCGCATCAGGGCCAAACCTGATTGCGACACTAAGCAAGTGTCGCATAACCATTTGAATGTCGCATACTGCGACACTAATGTTAATGTTGCATGAAATCCGATTGTCGCAGGTAGCAACACTAGTCATTGTGTCGCATTAGATTGCAATGTCGTAGGAAGCGACACTAATATTAGTGTCGCCAAATCATTGAATGTCGCACACTGCGACACTAACCCTAGTGTCGCAATAATTCCAATTTCAAATTACCATGAGACACTAGTGTCATTGGCGAAACCTATACCCAGTGTCTCCAAAAGCTAATTAGTGTCGCCTATTAGTGACGCCTTATATGCGACACTTAACCAAGTGACGCCAATAACTCACAGATTACAAGTTTTGCGACACTTACCTCAGTGTCGCCAATAAGTGACGCTTTGAGTGACGCCTAAATCAGAAACTTCAAAACTAGTTTTCGCACTAAGTGTCGAACTCCCACAACTTCAATACTTGCATACGACACAACTCACTAAACATATACTTTGACAGTATACAATGTAACAACACATAATAATAATAATACTTTAAGATTATTATTACAAAATCCATCATCAACGGGCCGTACATGTTTTCAAAACTCAAACCTGATCAATCAAACCAAATCATTTGGACATTACTAGTTGAATGAACAACTAACAAGGTAATCTTTAGAGATACCTACTTATATCCATAACCTTGCGCGTTTAGGATGCCCGACAGGTTACGATCGTTGAGACGAAAACTTTGCTTGTACACCATCATTATTTGCTATTAGCAAATGCATCAGACTCAGGTGAGTCTCATAGCCCCTCATTTTCCTGTTTTCAACCTAGGGGTGGGAATACATGCTCCATTTTAGTTTTACATGTGAACACAAGTACAAAATATCGATATATTGACTGCATGAGTTTGTTTTACCTAATCATTAAGCCCTCCACTACATAGTTTGTTAGTATTGCTATAGCGTGAATGTTAGTGTATGGTATGGGATTGACAATCCCCGTCCGGGGTAGTCGTGCTACCACGACTGCGTTCGAATGGACGCATTATCATTTGTTCATACGTGTGTAGATTAGGCACATGTAGAAGGCAACCTCGCTCGGATCCTTAAATGTGCATCCTGAGACCCTCAGTTAAGCTCAAACTGTGGCCTCATGACAATAATATACAATCATTATTTTATTTGCTTAATTGCAAATCATCATACTTAAATCTTGTGGTTCATAACTCATATTTCATCATTATACAAACCTGTGAGCTCACTAGCTTTTAGCTGACCTTTAGCATGTATTCTCAGGTACACAGCAGTAGTAGGACTACTTAGGATTAGCTAGCTCGAGTCGCATTCAGATATCAGGAGATGCACATGCATTTTTATATTTTGTACAATTAGATATGCCTTGGAATCTCTAACATTTAGCTTGCGAGTTTTTGTAAACAGTATAACATTGTAAAACTTTTATATTATCAATGTAATGGGTTAAACGACGCATATAGAGTCGTTCACTTTTTCTTATGTGCTTTGTTTATTGATTAGTCACGCCCCGACCCGATTCGCTTCTGCAACCCGAATTTGGGGGTGCGATACTAAAGTTGTATGGTTTGTTGTAAATCAAAGCCAACATCAGAGACAAAGTGGAATAGCTGGCAGCATCAAAACCTCCATTTCTCGGAAATAAAAAAACGATAATAATATGGCACAAAAACCGCCAAACCCGACAGAGATACTGTTTCCTGAAATTAGAAAAGTGATCCTCTAGATAGCCCATCCTCTGAAGACCCCCAAAAATAAACGTCGTCTGAAACAGGGTTGGTATGTCATGTGTATCATTAAATTGCAATACATGACAAACTGTTTCCTCGGTAATCTCAATCTGCTGACCGAACATTGTAGAGACAATTATCGGCACCTCATTCACCGTTCTGATAAGTGCGTGGTCATAAAATTCCTCAATCTGATTCATATACACCGGAGTAGTGGCTGTGATAGCATGATGAATTTTGGATCCTCTGAGAAAGTTGATCATCAGCCTAAACGGGATCGAATTCTTGTGCGTTGACTCCATTAACGCAACAATATTATGGCGAGTATTTGTTCGGCGATTATAATCTTGAAGAGCTGCCATCTGTAAGCTAAAATACATAATAGATAACCAGAGACATCGTTACAGAATAAGCTCAAATATACAAATTAATTAAAAGTTAAATTCTGATTAAAGGCGTCACTTAATAAGTGACGCATGGAACAGTATCGACACTCAGGGAGTGCCGCATGAAACTGTGTTTTAAAATCAGAAATCAAATATAGCGTCACTTGTGGTAAGTGACTCTATCAGGGCATCACTGATGTAAGTGACGTTACCAAAGTATGAGTCATTAGGTACGACACTTAGGAAGTGTCGTTATAAAAGCAGGCATCATTGAAGCAAGTGACGGTAAAGCAAATGCGTCACTCAGAGGAGAGACGGTATAAGTGACGGTATAGACCTAGGCGTCACTAGAGGAGTCACTTAAAGAAGTGACGCATAGAAGGGCGTCACTCTAAAGAGTGACGGTGTAAGTGAAGAAAAGGATACTAAATTACCAAGAAGCGTCACTTACTGGAAGTGACACATGAAGTGATGCAACGATGAAGATCTTGGAGTCACTGCTCATACCCAGAAATCACAATGAATCGTTTTTAGGGTTTTTGAAAAACGAGATGACTAAAAGATGCGCAATGTCAAGCCGATCAAAACGCACCAAGTTTTAACATCAAACACAAACATATCAAGCCCCAATTCGCGTGATTTCATTTAACCCTAAAACCAGTAACCTAAATTTAAGATTAAATCATGAATACGTAATTAAAAGGGTTAAGATTTGTACCAAAAGAAGCGTAATCGAGAGGGGAACAATAATATATGATCCAATTGCACGAACAAAGCTTGAAAATCCACAAAAATATCAAAAATCACGAACAGTCAAAGTGACGCATAGACACACGCAAGTGACGCTATGTCAGAGTAAGTGACGCTAATTGAATGGTGAAAGTGTTGGATAGGAGTATCATTTGGAAGGGTATTTATACCGAAACTGTTGAGTCATTGATCGCTAAACTCAAGATGGTCACTGATTACAAGGATTAAGGGGGAGACCATAAGGATAAATTATGGGAGATTGTTGAAGTCATTAATCGCTGATTAAGTGAAGTCACTGATCATGCCTTATATTCACAGTCTCTGTCCTACTCAATAAAAGAACTCTCCATGAAGAAAATGATTCAAATCAAGCTCCTGTTGCTGAAGTTTATGATCGCTGATCCTATCTCTTCAACCAGTAGATGAAGAACCTATCAAGATAAAAGACTCAACTTTGTGTGTCGCTGATACTCATCTATCAGCGAGAGTCTTCAAGTCTTTTCAAGTTATTCTTTCGGCTGAATAAAAGAAGTCACTCAAGTACTGTAGCTCAAGTTACTCTTCAAGAGCACGTTAGCTCGCAGCGAGTAAGGAGAACTTCTATTACTTCAGTGACTGCAGCATTAAATGTTGCATTAATAAGGAGTTGACATATTCTACACTATTACGGCGCCACGCGTGCTACTCGTGACTTGGTCCAACATAGAAAAGAACGTGGAAGCAAGTGATTGGTTTCAAGGTAAAAGGTAATATTTCCCAAGACAGAATGTCGGACCATAATGTATCACATCTCAACTACCTCACCAATCAAGCAGCGACACGTGTCCTTCCAGATTCGGAAATTAAGGATTTCAGCGTCTATAAATAGCGTAGTATGTTGTACTCCATTTTGTGTCGATTGTTTGTATTGTTACTTGTTTGTCAGTAACTAGTTTGTCTAAGATATGAACAACACCAGCGAGTGAACTAGTAGCGTGTTTGTCCACTATTAGTCCATCTCAGCGAGTGAGCAAGTTAGCGTGTTTGTCCACTACTGCTCATCTCCTTTTTAAAGAGCTGCATTGTTTGATTTAGATTAGCTTTGGCTAATCTATTCCGCAATCAATAATAGATAAATTTTATCAATAAAAGAATTTATCTTTCAGCTAGTATTGCATCAGCAACTGAACTGCTTATCATACTTATATATTTGTGTTCATATTGTTGTTACTTAAATACGGTTAAAAACTTGCTAAATAAGTTAACACATTAAAAGCAGAAAGAAAAGTTTTTAATTGTATTCAACCCCCCCTTCTACAATTAACTCACTGTTAACGATTCATAATCACTAACATAATAGTGATTAGGGACTCACAATTGGTATCAGAGCAGAGTTGGTTTAAATATAATTAAATCAGATCTGCAATGGAATCGGTTAAATATAGTTGTGTTGATTCTGAGTACCAGAAGGGAAATGGCTCCACTACTAAACCACCAGCTTTTGATCCATCTAGAATTGAAACCTGGATGTCCAGGATGATGATGTTCTTAGATCTTGTCGATGATCGCCTTTGTACAATTATTATTGATGGTCCATACACCCCAACTACTATTGTTCCTGCAATTGCAGCTACTGCAACCACTCCTGCTATACCTGAAATGGTTATGCCTAAAAGGGAGGAACAATGGTCAGATGAGGATAAGCGTATGGTAAGGCTAGACAAACAAGCTAAAATTTACATAAGCATGGCACTTCCTGATGAAGTGTTTGAGTCTATTAGATTGTGCACAACAGCGAAACACATGTGGGATACTCTTAGAAACATCTATATTGGAACTCCTGACATAATTCGCTGTAGAGAAGTAAATCTAACTCGTCAATATGAGTTGTTTGCTATGGAACCCAATGAGTCACTGGCATCTACCTATACTAGATATCAAGCTTTAATTAATAAAATGGAAAAAGCCAATATAGGAAAGGACCAGAGATTGATTGTTGAAAAGTTTCTAGAGTTACTACCTAGGAAAACTTGGGGAACCATTGCAACATGCATAAGACAAAGAAATGATTATAATTTTCTCAATCTAACTCAAGTTTATGGAATTTTACTAAATTGGGAACAATCTGAGAAGCTAGCTGATCAAAGTGAGCACATTCGTGCTGCACTTGGAGGACAAAAGATTTCGAATGCCCTTGTAGCTGAGCTTGATGAAGTTGATCAAAAGCAGAAAGCAAAGTTTACCAAGCTAAGCTCAAAGTCACTGATTGCAGAAGAAGAAGGTAGTGTCGCTGAAGACCAGTCAGAAGCAAGCTATGATGACGGACTAGAGAAGTTGGAAAGAGACATGGCCATGATGGTTGCAAACTTCAGAAAGAACAACAGATTCAACAGATCTGCTGGTGCATCATCAAATGATGATTTTAAACCAAAAGGTGAGTGCTACAAATGTGGCAAGCCTGGCCATTTTGCAGCTGAATGCCGGTCCAAAGCTGTCAACTCTTTCGCTGATCAAAAACCCAGCTTCAGAAATGACAAGTATAACAAGTACAAAACAAAGTACAAGAATCTGAAGGAAATGTCCAAGTCAAAGAAAAGGAATAAAGGGTTTATTGCTGAAGAAGGATCTGTCAGCGACTCTAACTCAACTTCATCATCTGATGAGGAAGAAGCAATGATCTGTTTAGACAAAGATTACTACCTGATGGATGACGATGCTGCTTTCCATGAAGACATCAAAGAAGTAGCTCAGAAATGTTCAGCATCTGGGTGGGATCCAGAAACTCTCTACAAAGTACATTGTTTTAAGTCTGCATCAGCGACTAAGAAAGATTTAATCTTTGAAACTTTGATAGTTGACTTATCAAATGCTCATGACATTCAGAAAAGACAAGAATGTATAATCAGTAACTTAACATCTAAACTTCAACTTCAAGAAGAAAATTTGTTAAAAATAAAAAATCTTACACTTGATCTTGATGCACAAATACATGCAAATCAAAAATGCATTCAAGAAAAAGTAAAGTTTGAAACTAAATTTTCACAACTCAATGAAGTGATGAAGTCATGGTGTAGATCTGCATTAAAAGTGAATCAGTGCATAAGTAATCAAATCCCAAAACAAGTTAAAGCTATTCTGGGAGGTGATTATGAAACTACTGCTGCTCTTGCTGATGCAACCAAAGTTGATCAAATATTCAATCTTGATGAAACATTCTCAGAGTTTGTCTTTGAACCAATGTCAATTTTCAGTGAGCCTAAACCAAATCACTTTGTGAGAAGTTCACAGGTTACTAATAGTTATGATATTACTGCAAGTATTGATGGACTAAAGAAACTAGAAATTTATGAATCAATAACTTGCACTGCTCTTATCAAAACTATCGCTGATGATCAAGAATCTATCAGCGACTTCACTTTTGACACTCCAGTCACTGATGATCTTATCATCAGTGACTTGAAGTCAAAGAAGCAAAATAAGGTAGTAAATCTGAGAACTTCTAAGTCTTCATCTAGTGTGAACAGTAAGTCAAAGAAATCTAAGTCTACAAATAAAAAATGCTACAAATGTGGAAGTAGACAGCATGTGTCATCAGATTGTTCATCATCACAAGTTTCATTCAGTCAACCATCATTAGTATGTCAGCATGTGGTATCTGAATGTTCAGCTACATCATCTTCAAAATCACAAATAATCAGTGAGCATTCAGATACTATTGATGCAAGCCAGTGGAAGCTTGAACCAAAGGCTGACCACCATGAACCCATCTCAGGATGGGTTCATCAATTGAACTAATTGTTTGTGTGTGATGCAGGGCATTCTTAGAGAGACAATTTGGTATCTGGATAGTGGTTGTTCTAGACATATGACCGGATGTAAGTCCTTGCTCAGTGACTACCAGGATGAAAGAGGTCCTGATGTAGTGTTTGGTGATAACAACATTGGTAAGACCAGAGGGTATGGGGTCTTGACCAATGGTAATGTTATGGTTAAGAAGGTGGCATATGTTGAAGGACTGAAGCATAATTTATTAAGCATTAGTCAGTTCTGTGATGCCAAAAATAAAGTGTTGTTTGATCATGAAGCTGGAGTTGTTTACAACAAGAATGGAAGCACTGTCCTGGCTGCTCAAAGAAAAGGCAATACATATGTAGTCAATATGGACTCAGCATAATCAGGAACATGCTTTTATTCCAGAACCATTTCAGAAGAAAAATGGTTATGGCATAAGCGTCTCTCTCACCTGAACTTCAAGGCCATCAGCAAGCTGTAACACCCCCAAAATCACAGTTTAGCGGAAGCAAGCTTTGGGGTGCTACTAATCAAATATCACAGCACAAAAGTAAAGCAAACGACATCTATATGCAACGTTTGTAAAAATAGATACATTTCCATACATAAAATGTTTGACACATAACGTTTCCGGTTACAAAATGAAGTTCCCTAGAGTCCGCGTATAAGGCGGAAGATTCTATTACATAATCATAATAAATACAAAAAATAATGCTAAGAATCTCCGTTAAATGCAAGGTCGAAATCATGCGACTCTAGCTAGTATCCTGAGGGAATCCTACTCCGTATGTGTACCTGAGATACAAAGCTAAAAGGGTCAACACGAATGTTGGTGAATCTCACAGGTTTGTAAATAATGTAAGAGTTTGAACACAAGATTTCATCAGTAATGCCCGCAGGCGTAAATCAGTTATTTGCAATCTTGCAATGTAAAGTAAGTAAGTTATACCATTGCCATGAGGCTCATAATCGAAGCTTAACCCGTAAATAATAAATTTGCTCCCGTGACATGCTCGGAAATTGAGCAAGCATCAGTAACGAATAATAGTTGCCCGTTTATACAGAACGGTTCGTGGTAGCGCTACTACCCCGGGCGGGGAGGGTCATTTCCCTAATGGATCCATTAACTAGTGTTCGCGCTTAAGTACATAACTAACGATATATGATGAGGAGGCTTCCCCAAATAAATGGTGAGAAAACTCATGCAATTCCGTTTGGTAAACATGTAATTCAATAATCGTGTTCATAAAATTAAGCTATGTATCTCACCCCGTAAGTAAAACAGTAAAACAGTAAAAGTGGGGCTATGAGACTCACCTGAGTCCAGTAAATACGTATGTGTAATCAACCAGGTAAAGCAGTTGTAAGTCTGTGTATCGATTCTCAGATTCCTGCAACCTTCTGGCGTCCGTAACGCACAAGGTTGTAAGTAAACTAGTAAACGAGTTGGTGTCTTAAAAGATCACCCATGCTAGTTGTCCACTCAAGTAGGACGTGTCCAAGTGTATGTTTAGTAAACCGTTTGTAATTTGAAAACAAGTATGGCCCGTTGGTGACGGTTTGTAAAAATAATCCGAGAGTGGTATTATTATGTATATCGTTTTATTAAAAATCGTATCTAGGATTTAAATTCGGAAAATTGGTCAAGTCGGGTTATGGACTGAAATAGTGGTGCGAATTGAGTTCGCGGTGCGAGCCGAGTTCAGCTCGCAAGGCAGTAGGCTGCGAACTGAATTCAGTTCGCAAGTCGACTCGCAGGTCAACTCGCAAGTCCACTCGCAGGTCGACTCGCAAGTCAACTTGCAGGTCGACTCGCAAGTCAACTCGCAGGTCGGCTCGCAGGTCAACTCGCAGGTCGACTCGCAAGCCTACCCGCAGGTGGGTTCGGTTCGCTGTTGGGTTCGCGAGTTCAATTCTCAGTTCGCAATTGGGTTCGCCTCGCAGGACGAACAGATCTCGGTTCACAGAACGAGCTGTTCGAACACTTTTTCATGAAAATGCATTTTCAAGTCGATTTTTGGGCAAATCTTTGTTGAGTAAACGTTCTAGCATGTAAATAAAAGCTTCCTAAGTAATTTAAAAGAGTTTTGAAGTACCTTACCACGAAATCGAAAATGGAGAAGATGAAGATGGAGAGCTCGAGATGGTGATCGTTTCTCCTTGAATCAACTCCGCAAGATGATGAGTTTTTGGGTGATGTTTTTGGGGTGGTTTGGGGTTGCAATTTGAGAGTGAGAAGGAGAGAAGAGAGTGTATGTATGTGTGTTTGGTGTAAAATGAGGAAAAAGGAAACAAAGGGTTTTAAAAAAAAGTGGGTCATGGGTCGGTTTGGTTTGGGTCCGCGGGTCTGAGCCGACCCTTTTGGGTCTCGGCTCGCGGGTTTATGTTTCCGAATTTTATATCACGGTTCGTTGTCGGTTAAATCCCGTAGTTGTTTAAATGTTGTTTCGCGTTATATGTTAAAGTGTATCCGAAATATTTTTAGCCGAAGTATTTTACCATAATACTTAATAATGAGTTATAAAAATATAACCTGAATTACTTCCCGTTGTTAGGCGCGTTTCGTGTGCTCTCGTCGCGTTCGGAGTGTTTTTAAACGATACTAGATACGTGTAATATATTTTCACAATATATTAAAGCAAATAATGTTTGTTTGGTTAATTCCAAATTATTTAAAAGTTTTTGTCACCAACGTCCAATCTAAATTTTTATAGGATCTCGTCCGTTTGGTAAGTGTACGATTTAAACGAATCACGTACGCGTGTAGGAAATTTCACAAAAGTCTCGTATATTTAGATTAATACAAAACTAAATACATGAAATTACAAGTAGTTTAGGCACTAATCCAAAGTCCTAAATTGGCGGTTGTTACACAAGCTCAGCAAGAATGACTTAGTCAATGGTCTTCCAAAGCTAGCTTATGACAAAGACAAGCTATGTTTAGCATGTGAGAAGGGAAAGCATCACAGCTCTTCATTCAAAAGAAAACAAACATCTTCAGTGACTGAATGTTTTCAACTGATGCATATGGATCTGTTTGGTCCAGTGAGTTCTCCCAGTCTTGGTGGTAAGAGGTATTGCTTGGTAATTGTGGATGAATACTCCAGATACACTTGGGTATTCTTTCTCAAAGCCAAAAGTGATGCAACACAGAAAATCATATCCTTTATCAAAAAGATGGAAAACTTAAATAATTGTCTTGTTAAACATTTAAGAAGTGATAATGGCACTGAATTTAGAAATATTGACCTTGAAAATTTTTATGATTCAAAAGGTATTTCTCAAAAGTTTTCTGCACCAAGAACACCTCAACAAAATGGTGTTGCAGAGAGGAGAAATAGGACCTTGTAAATAGTTAGTCTCTTGTAAATATTTATTTAATGATATCAATGAGGCTTGAAACAGAAAATCTACAAGTACAAGTCTCTGGGCGACCAACCTACCGTCAGAGACTAAAAACCTTTCAGCTATAAATATTTACAAGTACAAGTCTCTGAGCAACCACCTTATCATCAGAGACTAAAACTTTCCTGCAACTAGTTTGTCTAAGGGAGCTTTGACTTAAACCATTTAGGGGGAGATTGTTGAGTCACTGATCGCTAAACTCAAGATGGTCACTGATTACAAGGATTAAGGGGGAGACCATAAGGATAAATTATGGGAGATTGTTGAAGTCATTAATCGCTGATTAAGTGAAGTCACTGATCATGCCTTATATTCACAGTCCTTGTCCTACTCAATAAAAGAACTCTACATGAAGAAAATGATTCAAGTCAAGCTCCTGTTGCTGAAGTTTATGATCACTGATCCTATCTCTTCAACCAGTAGATGAAGAACCTATCAAGATAAAAGAATCAACTTTGTGTGTCGCTGATACTCATCTATCAGCGAGAGTCTTCAAGTCTTTTCAAGTTATTCTTTCTGCTGAATAAAAGAAGTCACTCAAGTACTGTAGCTCAAGTTACTCTTCAAGAGCACGTTAGCTCGCAGCGAGTAAGGAGAACTTCTATTACTTCAGTGACTGCAGCATTAAATGTTGCATTAATAAGGAGTTGACATATTCTACACTATTACGGCGCCACGCGTGCTCCTCGTGACTTGGTCCAACATAGAAAAGGACGTGGAAGCAAGTGATTGGTTTCAAGGTAAAAGGTGATATTTCCCAAGATAGAATGTCAGACCATAATGTATCACATCTCAACTACCTCACCAATCAAGCAGCGACATGTGTCCTTCCAGATCCGGAAATTAAGGATTTCAGCGTCTATAAATAGCGTAGTATGTTGTACTCCATTTTGTGTCGATTGTTTGTATTGTTACTTGTTTGTCAGTAACTAGTTTGTCTAAGATATGAACAACACCAGCGAGTGAACTAGTAGCGTGTTTGTCCACTATTAGTCCATCTCAGCGAGTGAGCAAGTTAGCGTGTGTGTCAACTACTGCTCATCTCCTTTTTAAAGAGCTGCATTGTTTGATTTAGATTAGCTTTGGCTAATCTATTCCGCAATCAACAATAGATAAATTTTATCAACAAAAAGAATTTATCTTTCAGCTAGTATTGCATCAGCAACTGAACTGCTTATCATACTTATATATTTGTGTTCATATTGTTGTTACTTAAATACGGTTAAAAACTTGCTAAATAAGTTAACACATTAAAAGCAGAAAGAAAAGTTTTTAATTGTATTCAACCCCCCCTTCTACAATTAACTCACTGTTAACGATTCATAATCACTAACATAATAGTGATTAGGGACTCAGGATTTTGGTATCAGAGCAGAGTTGGTTTAAATACACATTCGTGCTGCACTTGGAGGACAAAAGATTTCGAATGCCCTTGTAGCTGAGCTTGATGAAGTTGATCAAAAGCAGAAAGAAAAGTTTACCAAGCTAAGCTCAAAGTCACTGATTGCAGAAGAAGAAGGTAGTGTCGCTGAAGACCAGTCAGAAGCAAGCTATGATGACGGACTAGAGAAGTTGGAAAGAGACATGGCCATGATGGTTGCAAACTTCAGAAAGAACAACAGATTCAACAGATCTGCTGGTGCATCATCAAATGATGATTTTAAACCAAAAGGTGAGTGCTACAAATGTGGCAAGCCTGGCCATTTTGCAGCTGAATGCCGGTCCAAAGCTGTCAACTCTTTCGCTGATCAAAAACCCAGCTTCAGAAATGACAAGTATAACAAGTACAAAACAAAGTACAAGAAGCTGAAGGAAATGTCCAAGTCAAAGAGAAGGAATAAAGGGTTTATTGCTGAAGAAGGATTTGTCAACGACTCTGACTCAACTTCATCATCTGATGAGGAAGAAGCAATGATCTGTTTAGACAAAGATTACTGCCTGATGGCTGACGATGCTGCTTTCCATGAAGACATCAAAGAAGTAGCTCAGAAATGTTCAGCATCTGGGTGGGATCCAGAAACTCTCTACAAGGTACATTGTTTTAAGTCTGCATCAGCGACTGAAAAAGATTTAATCTTTGAAACTTTGATAGTTGACTTATCAAATGCTCATGACATTCAGAAAAGACAAGAATGTATGATCAGTGACTTAACATCTAAACTTCAACTTCAAGAAGAAAATTTGTTAAAAATAAAAAATCTTACACTTGATCTTGATGCACAAATACATGCAAATCAAAAATGCATTCAAGAAAAAGTTAAGTTTGAAACTAAATTTTCACAACTCAATGAAGTGATGAAGTCATGGTGTAGATCTGCATTAAAAGTGAATCAGTGCATAAGTAATCAAATCCCAAAACAAGTTAAAGCTATTCTGGGATGTGATTATGAAACTGCTGCTGCTCTCGCTGATGCAACCAAAGTTGATCAAATATTCAATCTTGATGAAACATTCTCAGAGTTTGTCTTTGAACCAATGTCAATTTTCAGTGAGCCTAAACCAAATCACTTTGTGAGAAGTTCACAGGTTATTAATAGTTATGATATTACTGCAAGTATTGATGAACTAAAGAAACTAGAAATTTATGAATCAACAACTTGCACTGCTCTTATCAAAACTATCGCTGATGATCAAGAATCTATCAGCGACTTCACTTTTGACACTCCAGTCACTGATGATCTTATCATCAGTGACTTGAAGTCAAAGAAGCAAAATAAGGTAGTAAATCTGAGAACTTCTAAGTCTTCATCTAGTGTGAACAGTAAGTCAAAGAAATCTAAGTCCACAAATAAAAAATGCTACAAATGTGGAAGTAGACAGCATGTGTCATCAGATTGTTCATCATCACAAGTTTCATTCAGTCAACCATCATTAGTATGTCAGCATGTGGTATCTGAATGTTCAGCTACATCATCTTCAAAATCACAAATAATCAGTGAGCATTCAGATACTATTGATGCAAGCCAGTGGAAGCTTGAACCAAAGGCTGACCACCATGAACCCATCTCAGGATGGGTTCATCAATTGAACTAATTGTTTGTGTGTGATGCAGGGCATTCTTAGAGAGACAATTTGGTATCTGGATAGTGGTTGTTCTAGACATATGACCGGATGTAAGTCCTTGCTCAGTGACTACCAGGATGAAAGAGGTCCTGATGTAGTGTTTGGTGATAACAACATTGGTAAGACCAGAGGGTATGGGGTCTTGACCAATGGTAATGTTATGTTTAAGAAGGTGGCATATGTGGAAGGACTAAAGCATAATTTATTAAGCATTAGTCTGTTCTGTGATGCCAAAAATAAAGTGTTGTTTGATCATGAAGCTGGAGTTGTTTACAACAAGAATGGAAGCGCTGTCCTGGCTGCTCAAAGAAAAGGTAATACATATGTAGTCAATATGGACTCAGCACAATCAGGAACATGCTTTTATTCCAGAACCGTTTCAGAAGAAAAATGGTTATGGCATAAGCGTCTCTCTCACCTGAACTTCAAGGCCATCAGCAAGCTCAGCAAGAATGACTTAGTAAATGGTCTTCCAAAGCTAGCTTATGACAAAGACAAGCTATGTTCAGCATGTGAGAAGGGAAAGCATCACAGCTCTTCATTCAAAAGAAAACAAACATCTTCAGTGACTGAATGTTTTCAACTGATGCATATGGATCTGTTTGGTCCAGTGAGTTCTCCCAGTCTTGGTGGTAAGAGGTATTGCTTGGTAATTGTGGATGAATACTCCAGATACACTTGGGTATTCTTTCTCAAAGCCAAAAGTGATGCAACACAGGAAATCATATCCTTTATCAAAAAGATGGAAAACTTAAATGATTGTTCTGTTAAACATTTAAGAAGTGATAATGGCACTGAATTTAGAAATATTGACCTTGAAAATTTTTATGATTCAAAAGGTATTTCTCAAAAGTTTTCTGCACCAAGAACACCTCAACAAAATGGTGTTGCAGAGAGGAGAAATAGGACCTTGATTGAATCAGCAAGGTCAATGCTCATAGATGCTGGTCTTAAGACCCATTTCTGGGCTGAAGCAGTCAATACTGCTTGCTACACTCAGAATAGGTCTCTGATTGTCAAGAGACATGATAAGACAGCCTATGAGGTGCTAAGGGGGAGAAAACCTGACATAAGTTTTCTTCATGTTTTTGGCAGTACTTGTTATATCTTAAACAAAAGAGATCACTTAGGAAAGTTTGATCCCAAAGCTGATAAAGGTATATTTGTTGGTTATTCAATCATTTCAAAATCAGGGTTTATAATAAAAGAAGGGAATGTATTGAAGAATCAATGGATGTTACCTTTGATGAATCTTATGATAAATCACTCACTGATCCAAAAGACTATGAAAATCTTATTTTTAATACAATCAGTGATGACAAGCATGAGATTCATATATCAGATTCTGAAAGGGAAGATGATGTCCCTGAAGGCACTTCTGGCTCTGCTTTAGCTAAGAATGATTCAGGAACTTCATCTTTGCCTATTGACATCCCATCATCATCATCTCATCATCTGCATCAAAATGATAACACTCACTGTCTAAATCAAAGCTTAAACATTAATCATGCTTCAAATGCTGATGTGTATGATGGATCATCTCTAGGTAATCAAGTCACTGCTGAACCTCAGCGAATGACTAGATGGACTAAACATATTAATAATCAATTAATTATTGGTGATCCACAATCCAAGGTCCAGACCAGATCAGCAACTGCTAACTTTTGTTTGTTTGTAAGCTTTGTGTCACTGATTGAGCCCAAGAAGATTGATGAGGCACTCACTGATCATCACTGGATAGCTGCCATGCAAGATGAGCTATCTCAGTTTGAAAGAAACAAAGTCTGGAAGTTAGTACCTCAAGTATCTGGGAAATCTGTGATTGGAACAAGATGGGTGTTCAGGAACAAGATGGATGCTGATGGTGTTGTGATAAGAAATAAGGCCAGACTGGTTGCACAAGGTTATTGTCAACAAGAAGGAATTGACTATGATGAAACCTTTGCACCAGTTGCTAGACTTGAAGCAATCAGGTTGTTCTTAGCATATGCAGCTCACAAGAAATTCAAGGTAACCAAATGGATGTAAAAAGTGCCTTCTTGAATGGAAAGCTGCAGGAAGAAGTGTATGTTAAGCAACCACCTGGATTCACTGATCCCAAGCATCCAGGTTATGTCTATAAGCTGGAAAAAGCT
Source organism: Pseudognaphalium luteoalbum (assembly GCA_963422505.1). Lineage (NCBI taxonomy): Eukaryota > Viridiplantae > Streptophyta > Magnoliopsida > Asterales > Asteraceae > Pseudognaphalium > Pseudognaphalium luteoalbum. The sequence continues at coordinate 63,137,998 of OY730194.1, forward strand.
TTATATGGACGAAAACAAGCTCCTAGAGCTTGGTATGACACTCTCTCTACTTTCTTAACTAAATGTGGGTATGTCAGAGGCAAAATTGACAGCACCCTATTTATCAAAAAGGATAAGAGAGATGTCATATTGGTCCAAATTTATGTTGATGATATTATATTTGGGTCTACTAACAATGACTTGTGCAAGGAATTCTCTGACCTCATGACTAAAAGTTATGAAATGAGCATGATGGGTGAACTAACATTTTTCCTTGGTCTGCAAATAAAGCAAACCAAGACTGGTATTTTTATAAATCAAGGAAAGTATGTTAAAGACTTACTAAAGAAATTTGAATTCACCAACTGCTCATCCCTTGCTACACCAATGTCATCTGCAGTAAAATTACATGCTGATCCTGATGGTAAATCTGTAAACATCACTGCTTACAGAGGAATGATCGGGTCACTGCTGTATTTAACTGCTAGTAGACCAGACATTATGTTTGCTACATGTCTATGTGCTAGGTATCAAGCTGATCCAAAGGAATCTCATTTACTCGCTGTCAAAAGAATATTCAGATATCTGAAGGGTACACCAAATCTTGGTCTCCGGTACCCATCTGGTTCAGATTTCTCACAAAAAGGATATTCAGATTCTGATCATGCTGGATGCAAAATGGACAGAAAGAGTACCTCTGGTAGCTGTCAGTTTCTTGGAGAAAAGCTTGTAAGCTGGTCAAGCCAGAAACAAAATTCTGTCTCAACTTCTACTGCTGAGGCTGAATATGTCGCTGCTGGAGCTTGCACTGCTCAAATTCTGTGGATGAGGAATCAACTCACTGACTATGGTTTTGACTTTGGCAATGTTCCAATTTATTGTGACAGTCAAAGTGCTATTGCCATTGCAAATAATCCTGTGATGCACTCGAGGACAAAGCACATTGATGTCAGATATCACTTCATCAGGGACCATGTCATGAAAGGTGACATTGAATTGCATTTCATTCCAACCGATTACCAGCTCGCTGACATATTTACAAAACCTTTAGATGAGAAAAGATTTACCTTTCTCATCAGCGAGTTGGGAATGTTGAACTTAAATGATTAAACCTGATTGTTTAATAAAAGGTATTTACAGAATATATGGTTTGTAGTTCTAACTCGCTGGCCTATTATTCTCACTGATATAATCAGCAAGAACAATAAGTTAGCATAGTTATGATCAATAAATTATATACTTTGTAAATACACATGAAAACTCTTTATATCACATAAATAAAATATGTTTTGTGCTTCACAATTTGGCTAGCTGATTAGATTAGTATTCTAAGTTGTAATTTGATCAGCGAAAATCAAATATGAGCCATAATATTTATTTTATTTTAAGATATAACTTATTTTCATCTCTCTGATATCTTAGTTTAATAATTTAATTTGCAATTAAATTATGAAATTAATGTATCAGCGAAGATTCTCCTTATTTAATATGGCATTTATATCGACATATATTCCTTTACATTTAATACATTTTGTATTTAATTTTTAACGATTTATATTCCTAATAAATGCTTTATTAAATATCTCATGGTACTTCGAAAATGTACACTTTTTCTGACACCTCGTATACCTTTCCGGCGTACCACTCCCATCATCATTTAATGCTACCACTCACCACCATCATCACCCTACTCCCCTACCATCAACCACCACTTTTTGACCATGTACATACGCTTTTTGACCACATGTTTTGTACCGCAGCAACCATATATAAGCAGTGAGACATTTTCATTTTCATTTTTACGCCTTCTTGTTATACCACTTGAAATAAACAGGTAGTTATTAGGCTTCTTAAAAATACTAAAAGATTTTTGTGTAACATGCCTACTAATACATCGTATGATGAAGATAATGTTCATAAAAACTGTTGTTAACATGTCAGATAAACCTACTGACACATCCAAGATAAACCTTAAAATTCCATATTATGCATGTCACAGCGAACATAATGTCTGGTCTTGAAGCAGTAAGATACATGAGAGACCCAATCATCGATCGATTGTTACAAACATCAACATCATCTTCTTCTTCATATGGACCAAGATTATGATCGATCTCAATAGGAGTTCCATAGGTTTTAGAGTTAAGCAGATCAAATTTTGATAACATATCTTTCACGTACTTACTCTGATGAATAAAAATCCCATCATCAGATTGCTCAACCTGTATACCCAGAAAGTAGGTAAGCTCCCCCATTGAACTCATCTCAAATTTGTCCTTCATGATGCCCTCAAATTCAACGCTTCATTCGTTGACCCAAATACAATGTCATCCACGTACACTTGCACCAAAAGCAAATCATCACCAGATTTCTTCAGAAACAAAGTTCCATCAATCTGACCACGCTTAAATCCATTCTCTAATAAATGAGTGGTTAGAGTTTCATACCACTGATGAGCCACCTGATGAAGATCATACATAGCTTTGTCTAATTTGTAGACATACTCTGGATGTTTTGGGTCTTCAAAACCAGGCGGTTGATGGACGTACACATCTTCACGAAGCTTTCCATACAAAAACACAGATTTCACATCCAGTTGATATAATTGAAAACCCTTGAACGACGCGTATGCCAAAAGTAATCGAATAGATTCTAAACGTGCAACTGGAGCAAACACTTCTTCATAATCGATTCCATCGATTTGTTTATAACCTTGCACAACTAAATGAGCTTTATTCTTGACAACGACTCCTCGATCATCCCTTTTCACTTTGAAAACCCATTTAGTTCCTTTTTGGTGTTTTAACCATTTTCCATACTTCTAGCCTTTTGAATTGCCGGAGTTCTATTTGCATAGCCTCCACCCAATGAGAGTCTTGTAAGGCCAAGTCAACATCCTTTGGTTCTGACTGAGGTAAGAAACATGATTGAACTCTAGCTACAAGGCTAACTAAACTTTCAGCTGCTTTACTCCGAGTGAGTATTCCAGCAGCAGGATCACCAATGATATTATCGGTTGGGTGATTCTTATGTACACGAGTTTGTGAAATCGGATCAGGCATAATGTTCGAATCCAAATTCTTGTAATCTCCCCCAAGATCAGGAGCATCCTCTTTATCAAAATTAGAAGTTTCCAGATCTTCCTCTTCTTCCTCTGGTAGCAAAGGAAAATCGCGAAGAACCGGAAGATCAATATAAGCGGGAACTGTCCCTGACGTTGATGGAATATCTGTTGAAACTGTTGGAGGTGGAGAAACGGTAGTAGGTACTGCAGGAGCTGAGGGGGTAACAATGAGTGGAGTTGGACCTGCCTGAGCCGGTGAGGGTGTAGGAACTTGTCGCACCCCCAAATTTACTGTGCGGAAGCGAATCGGGTCGGGGTGCGACTAATCAAATATCACAAGCACATAAGATAAAGTGAACGATCTATATGCGTCGTTTACTGCTTACATTGATATAATAAAATTTTACAATGTAATATTGTTTACAAAAGCTCGTAATTAATGTCTAGAGATTCTAAGGCATATCTAGTTTTACAAAATATAGAAATGCAGGGGAATCTCCTGGTGTCTGTATGCGACTTGAGCTAATAATCCTGAGCAGATCTACTACTGCTGAGTACCTGAGAATACATACTAAAAAGTCAGCTAAAAGCTGGTGAGCTCACAGGTTTGTATAGATAAACATGATTTGTGAACCATGAGATTTAATATAATGATTTGCAATCAAGCAAATAAAATAGATGTATATCACTGCCATGAGCCCATAGTTTGAGCTTAACTGAGGTGTCAGGATCACAACCAAGTGCCTGAGCGAGGGTGCCTCCCTGCGAGTGCCTAATCTACACTCGTATGAACAAATGCTAATGCGTCCGTTGGACTAGTTAGTGCGTGCTAACCCGGACGGGGATTGTCAATCCCATATGGTACCATACACTAACAATCGCGCTAAATCCATATAAACAAACTATGTAGTGGAGGGCTTTAAATGATTAGCAAAACAACTCATGCAGTATATATCGTGGTTTAGTACTCATGTCCACATGTAAAACAAAACGAGTATGTATTCCCACCTCTGGGTTAAAAACAGTAAAATGAGGGGCTATGAGACTCACCTGAGTCTGGCATGTTTCTAACAAGCAAGTATGATCTTGCACAAGGTGATGTTGTCCGAAGACTGTAACATGCCGGGCGTTCAAAACGCGCAAGGTTATAAGTATATGTAGACATCTCAAAAGACCGTCCATGCTAGTTGTTCATCCAACTAGTAATGTCCAAATAATTTGGTTGTTTGATTGATTAGTTTGAGTTTTTGAAAATATGTACGGGCCGTTGGTGATGGTTTATAATAATGTTTCGCAAATATCATTTTAGTTGTCTCATGTCAAGTTGGTTCATAATACTCTTGTAATATTATTGTTCAAGGCATTTAAGCTTTAGGATTCACTAAGGTATATGTATATACATATATATATGTGTGACAATTTTATGGTCCGAGAGTGTAGAGTCTCGAAACTTAGAATTATAAAAGTGAATTTTCCAAAAGTGAGTCCGACAGTCCAAAGGGTCCGACAATACATTTGGTTTGTGAGTCAAAGAAAGTCAAAGGCCACAATTAATCCGACAATAGGGTATTGCGTCAATAGGATTCTTGGACACTGTTCATGCGACAATGGTAATTCACGGACACTGTTCATGCGAGAATAGTAATTCACGGACTTTGTTTATGCGTTAATGATATTCACGGATTTTTGTTTATGCGTTAATGATATTCACGGATTTTTGTTTATGCGTGAATGATATTCACTGATTTTGTTTATGAGAATGGTATTCATGGATTTAAGATTTCGTGCAATAATAATAAGGATTGACGGACTAATTAATCCGACAATAGGGATTGTCGGATTTTGTGAAATGGCAAGAACAGTCCCTGCACTTTAGTTTTCTAGATCTTAACTCGACAAGTCTCTCGATTTACCCAACTTCTAGACTGAATCAAGCCTAAATAAATATCATACATGTTCTCCTATATGTCTAGTGTAAAACTGCACTTTATGGTGTTTTTATATATTCATTTACTATTTTTAACAAAAATAATCATGAAGGGTGTCGGTTTTGGTCCAAGAACAGCTACAGTCCAAAGATCAGCTTCTACACTAAAAATCGTATATTTCTGGAAAAGGCTAAAGAAGAACTTTTTAAAGTTAACAAATTATGTGAGATTTTGGCACTGGTCTCATATGTTTTAGTGGTTTAGAACTCAAGATATGGTCTTGAGAAGGAGGTAAATATTTCTGTCCGCAGGAACAGTAACGCACACCTTAACAGAAATATTATTTTAAAATAGTAAACGAACTTGATATGTTCCGAAATTAGTTTCGTTGGAAAGCTAACATCACAGGCTACGTTTTAGGCTTAAGAAACTTTCATTTTAGTTAAGATATGAATTTTATAAAAATCGTGGAATTTGACCAACTTTCTGGACAGAAAGCAGTGTGAATATAAGTTCATAAAAAATGAGTTTTAGCTTATACTTTGGACATAATCTTGTTAAACGAACAACTAAACATGTATACAAGTACATTTAAAGTAAAACTAGTAGAATATTAAGAGTTCTTACAAGAGGATCAAAGATATAGAGTCGAAATACAAACATGATGCGATAACCGAGCCTTTCCTTCGATTTTCTTCAAGAACTTGATGGTGGATGATGATGGTCTTGTGGTGGTTGGATGGTTGTGGTTTGGGGCTGTGATGGTGGCAGGGATTTCATGGTTGAGGGAGTAGGAGAGGAGGAATTGAGTGAAAATGAGAAAAGTGGTACGGTGTGAGTTGAAAAGTGAAGTATGGTGGTGTGTGATTGTTTTCACAAGTAAGGGGAAGGAGGGCATGGGGCATGGCCTCATTTTCCTGCAGAATTTCATGGGCCCCCACTCCATGTGGGTGCCTAAATTGTTTCCTCAAAGTTGTACCCCGTGCGGTGATCGTTTACCCGTTCGTTTCGATGTTTATTTTAGGCGTTAAACGTGTGACACTTGTGTTTATCTAACGGTTTAAATCTCGATACTTCAAATAAATACTTATCATCCGAAATGATATATTTTAATTTATAAAAATATATTTTGACGTTTATTCGATTGTCGGGCGCGTTTTGCGCGTTTTTGGTCGTTTCTGAGCATTATATACAATACGAAATGCTTATGAAATGTTATCGCAATAATATTTGGAAATAAGTATGTTTATCAAATAATTTTATATTATTTAATAAATTGAGTTCACCAACGTCCATATTAATGTATCGGGATCCACCCGATATGAAAATGCACGATTGAACATAATCGCGTACGTGTATATATATTCCAATATATATATATATGTATATATATATTGATACATACAATTAGCCTAATCTAGCACTAATTACATGTATTAGCATATGATTAGGAACTAACAACTAGTCCTAATTTGTCGGGTGTCACATTCTCCCTTGTTAAGAGAATTTCATCCCGAAATTTAGCTCGGAGTCGTAGATGATGTGGATTCTGTGAATAACTGTGGGTACTTGAGTCGTATTTGGTCTTCCCATTTCCAGGTGAATTCCGGACCACGCCGCGAATTCCACCGGACTTTGACGTTGGGAATACGACTTTGTTTCAACTGTTTGACCTCGCGGTCCATGATTTCTGCTAGTGTCTTGACAAAATGGAGTTTATCATCGATGTGGATTTCGTCGAGAGGAATAATAAGTGTCTCATCAGACAGGCATTTCTTAAGATTAGAAATGTGAAATGTGGGATGCACGCTGCTGAGTTCGGGTGGCAGCTGCAATCGATATGCCACTGGACCAATCCTTTCAAGGATCTCGAATGATCCAATGTATCTGGGATTTAACTTCCCACATTTACCGAAGCGAATGACGCCTTTCCAAGGTGATACCTTCAAGAGTACTCGATCCCCAACTTGGAACTCGAGATGTTTGCGTCTCACGTCAGCATAACTTTTCTGATGGTCACGCGCGGATTTGAGTCTGTTTTGGATTCCAATTATTTTCTCTGTGGTTTCGTGAATGATATCAGGACCAGTGAGTTGGCTGTCTCCCACTTCGGTCCAACAGACAGGTGATCGGCACTTACGACCGTACAATGCCTCGAAAGGTGCAGCCCCAATACTAGTATGGTAGCTGTTGTTATACGAAAACTCGCATAAGGGTAAATGATGTTCCCAATTTGCACCGAAGTCAACTACGCAAGCCCGTAGCATATCTTCCAGTGTTTGAATGGTTCGTTCACTCTGGCCGTCAGTTTGAGGATGATATGCAGTACTCATATCTATACGAGTACCCAAAGATTTCTGAAGTGACTGCCAAAAGTGAGATGTGAAACGACTATCCTTGTCAGAGATAATCGAAATGGGAACGCCGTGTCGGGATACGATTTCCTTAAGGTAAATTCGCGTGAGGCGTTCCATTTTGTCGGTTTCTTTGATGGCTAGGAAATGAGCAGATTTGGTGAGACGATCGACGATCACCCAAATGGTATCGCAACCGCTCGATGTCCTTGGAAGTTTTGTGATAAAGTCCATGAAGATCTGCTCCCATTTCCATTGGGGGATTTCCGGTTGTTGGAGTAATCCGGAGGGTTTCTGATACTCGGCTTTGACTTTAGAGCATGTGAGGCACTTGCCGACATATGTGGCTATGTCAGCTTTCATGTTTGGCCACCAATACAACTCCTTGATGCCATGATACATCTTGTTAGATCCAGGATGTATGGAGTATCTGGACTTGTGAGCTTCATCCATCACCAAGTCTCGTAGGTTCCCAAAATTTGGTAACCAGGTTCGGTTTGAGGAGTATTTGGCTCCGTTGGATTTGGTTTCAAATTGTTGGTCCATGCCACGCAAGGACTCATTTTTAATGTTCTCAGGTTTGAGTGCTTCAAGTTGAGCGGTAATGATTTGAATGATAAGATCATTATGGATTGTCATGCTGAGGGCTCGGACTCGAAGGGGTTTTACACGTTCCTTTCGACTGAGGGCATCGGCAACAACATTTGCCTTTCCTGGATGATAACGGATCTCGCAATCATAATCGGTAAGCAACTCGACCCATCGACGTTGCCTCATGTTGAGATCCTTTTGGTCAAAGATATGCTGAAGACTTTTATGATCGGTAAAGATTGTACATTTCGTGTCGTACAGATAGTTTTTCCAAATTTTGAGTACGAACACTACGACTCCCAATTCGAGATCATGAGTGGTGTAATTCTTTTCGTGAACCTTGAGTTATCGGGAAGCGTAGGCAATGACCTTGTCTCGTTGCATTAACACGCAACCAAGACCTTGATGTGAAGCATCGCAGTATACCACGAAGTCATCGTTGCCTTCGGGTAATGATAAGATAGGTAAACTGCAAAGTTTTTGTTTCAGTAGTTGAAATGCTGACTCTTGTTTATCAGTCCAGTCGAAGTTTTTTTCCTTCTGAGTCAGTGTCGTGAGTGGTTGGGCTATTTTTGAGAAGTTTTCAATAAATCGCCGATAGTACCCAGCCAGTCCCAAAAACTTCCGTACTTCAGTTGGAGTTGTTGGCGATTGCCAATTTTTGATAGCCTCGATTTTTGATGGATCAACATGAATCCGTTGACTGTCAATCACATGCCTAAGGAATTGAACAGTTTGCATCCAGAACTCACACTTGGAGAATTTAGCATATAACTCCTCGTGCTTGAGTAGCTCTAGAATGGTTTTCAGATGTTGCGCGTGTTCTTGTTCATTGCGCGAGTAGATTAAGATGTCATCAATGAATACAATGACAAACTTATCGAGATATGGTTTGCACACTCGGTTCATAAGGTCCATGAATACAGCCGGTGCGTTTGTTAAACCAAATGGCATTACTTCAAACTCGTAGTGACCATAGCGAGTTCGGAAAGCTGTGTTCGGGATGTCGGTGTCTCGAACTCGGAGTTGATGATACCTTGACCGTAGATCGATCTTGAATAAAAGCTCGACCCTTGCAGTTGGTCAAATAGGTCATCAATTCGAGGGAGTGGATAACGATTCTTAACAATGAGTTTGTTGAGTTCATGATAATCGATGCACATTCTGAAAGAACCATTTTCTTTTTGACAAATAGGACCGGAGCTCCCCAAGGTGAAGAACTTGGTTGAATGAATCCTTTGTCCAGGAGTTCCTGTAACTGAGTAGACAACTCCTGAATTTCGGATGGGGCTAAACGGTAAGGTGCTCGTGCCATGGGTGCTGCACCCGGCACGAGGTCTATGGAAAACTCGACTTGTCTTGGCGGTGGAAGGCCAGGCAAGTCTTCAGGAAAGACTTTTGGGAAGTCTCGAACGATGGGCACATCCTCAAGTCGCTTCTCTTCCGACTTTTTCTCCATAACATGAGCGAGGATTGCCTGATAACCTTTTCTCAAATATTTTCGGGTTTTCATACACGATATGATATTCAGTCTCGTCCCACCGGTATCCCCTTGTATGATTAAAGTACCACCAGTGACGAGAGGAATACGAACAATTTTATCAAAACAGACAATCTTTGCTCGGTGTTTGGATAACCAATCCATACCAACAATGTTGAAGAGTTCGTCGGCTAGTTTTAAAGTGCAATTGGGTATCACACTATTTGTTTCAATTAGTTTGCCATTAGCTAGTTCTACAATATACTTAGCTTCCAAGGCAACAGGGGTAATGTCAAGTAAGGAACTAAATTCATCAGATATAAAGCTCCTATCAGCACCAGTATCAAACAGAATAGAAGCATGTAAATTGTTGATGAGGAATGTACCCGAGACCACATTCGGGTCTTGACGGGCTTCCCCTGAATTAAGGACAAAGGCTCTACCTCTCGGGTTGTTGTTGTTTCCCTTGTTCTTTAGTTTTGGGCAGTCATTTCTAAATTGCCCAGTGTTGCCACACTCAAAATAGGATTTTGGTTGGTTGGAGCTGGTGTTGGGGTTGTTGTTGGTATTGGTACTGGTAGACCTACAGTCTTTGGCTAGATGCCCATATCTCGGACACTTGTTACATGGAGTACCGCAGGGACCATTATGATGGCGGCGACACTTAGAGTAGAAAGGCTTGGTTCCAGTGTAGCCTTTCCTGGGTTCAGAACCAGATGTGTAAGCCTTGACAGTTTCAGGCTTCTTTGATGACTGTTGATTTTGGTTGGAGTTTCTGAAAAACTTTCTTTTGTGATCCCCAGAGTTATTACCGGTGTTTGTGGAAGTAGGTGTTTCTTGGCGAACCACCTGAGCCATAAGATTGTGTGCCATACGGACGACACCTTGAATGGTAGGAGAGTTGGAAGCAGTGACCATTCCCTGAATGTGTGGGGGAAGTCCCCAGATGTAACGTTCGATCCTCTTGTACTCAGGATCGACCATTGATGGGCACAACAGTGCAAGTTGATAAAAACGGGTTATGTAACTGGCAATATCATTGCCATGAACTTTGAGATTCCAAAACTCGACCTCGAGTTGTTGCAACTCTTCTCTTGGACAGTACTCATCCTTTAACATTCTTTTCAATTCTTCCCAGGGAGTTTGGTAGGCGATATCAATGCCTACAGTTTGAGCATGAGTATTCCACCAGGTCAGAGCACCATCCATGAAGGTGCAGGTGGAATACTTGACCTTGCAGTCTTCTGGGTAGTTACAGATCCGGAAGACTGATTCCATTTTCTCGATCCATCGTAATAGACCGATAGCTCTTTCCGTGCCTTTGAAGTTCAGAGGCTTGTAGTTGAGGAAGCCCTTGTATGAGCAAGGTTTGGCTAGAGGGGTGTTGTTGGTCGTGTCCTCGCTGCAATGAGTTGAGTGATTTCCGCTTAATTGTAAGATCGTCTTGGCGGCATAATGCTTAAATAAATACAGAGGAAAAATATGTATGATTTATCGCATATGTATGTATATAGGAGGGTAATATACAACAGCACAATGTGATAGTCATATTTCAATAGATAAAAAAATCAGATACCATACAAGGTATGAGTTCATAAGTGTAACACCCTCAGATTTCGGGTTGCGGAAGCGGTCAGGTCGGGTGTTACCAAATCAAATACCATAGCGCAAAGGTAAATAATGAATGACTCTAAATGAGACGTTTGAAAATCATTATACTGTCCCAAAATAAAAGTGTACATAAGTTGCGAGTTCGCAAAATAATTTCAATACATAGTTGATAATACAAAAGTTATGCAGAGAAATCCAGTTGTGAAAATATGCGACTCGAGCTAGCCAAGCTTGTAGCAATCCTAATCCTGCTGGGCACCTGAGAACACATGCTAAAACAAGTCAGCTATAGAGCTGGTGAGTTCATAGGATTGTTAGTTAAAACATAAAGTATAAATCCTTTGATGTTTTGAAAAGTGTTTCAGAATCTGCGATTCTAATATGTATTAAGTTGAAGTTGAAACACCAATGTGTATACTATGGTCGAGGTATCTAATACCTAAGTAATATCGATTTATACCTAAGTACCTAAAGGTTTGAGGCATTTCGTGCCTGGATGCCTATCAGTTGTTAAGTAGATCTATCAGTGTGAGGCATTACATGCCTGAGTTGTAAATTGAGTAATAGTATGACCACGTCATATATTGTTGAGTAAATACTGCTGTGCCACCTGGCATCACGTGTTGCATCCAGCAACATAATTGTAGTCCCGCAGAACTATGATAGAGCATAAATCCATATGCTGAGCCAACGACCCGGACCGTAATAATTCGTAGGTCCGTTGCTGAGAGTAAGTAAAGCATAAGTCCATATGCTGAAATGAGTAACCGTGTAGTCCCGCAGAACTACGTTAGAGCATAAATCCATATGCTGAAATGAGTAACCGTGTAGTCCCGCAGAACTACGTTAGAGCATAAATCCATATGCTGAGCCAACGACCCCGACCGTAATAATTCGTAGGTCCGTTGCTGAGAGCGAGTATCAACTCGTGTATTTGTTTGTGTTTTGTATCGCTTTACCACGATATCGTTTTGAATCACTCTAACCGTGATATCGTTTTATGCCCACTTTACCGTGGCATCGTACAGTATTGCTCGCAAGCAACGTATGCAATCAAGAGCCGGCAGTACAACGACATGCCCGACTAAGTAATTAAGAGCCGGCAGTACTGCGACATGCCCGACTAAGTAAATGTGTTTGTACGTGTGTATGCATATCAATATACATAAGTAAGTAGTAGATAACATTTGTATAAATATATATAAGTCTTAATCAACAACACACCGCCCCCAACCAAGGGAGTGGTTACGTCCAGTATGTCCCCCCTTATTCCCGACATGCTATGGTGCCCCGGGGTGGGTAGGAGCGGGTCGAGTCCGTATCGCCGCGGAGCAACAGCCGCATCCGGATCTGATCTATCTACTCGGCAATTCATCCGGTGACTTCACGGTCGCCAAAGAAGCCCCAAGAAGCATCAAACATTTCCGATGAGATCCATGGAGCTATTCTTAGATAGCAAGCACTAGCTCCCGGTGCGACTTCATAAAAAGCAATCAAAGATAAGATCGAAGAGAATGAAACGCATGTATAAATATATATAAGTCTTAATCAACAACACATCTACGGGGTGTCATGTAACACATGAAGGTGGTTTAGTGTATCTAGGAATGTATATACAGTACCTAGATATTAGTTGTAGCACAATGAGCCTAGGTATGGATAATCATCACCTAGTGAATTAAGTATTAGTATAAAGGACTATACTAACGTGAGTTGTTAACGTATACTTCTAGTCTTAGCCTATCGAGTATATTGAGACCTTGGGTTGATGTTTACTTGAGTTCATTTCCAATTTCAAATTCTTGAAACATATGTACAGTCATAGTTCCTAACTAAGAAAGCTAATCCTGTATTGGTAGAACTAACCAGTTCTATTGTAGTTGATAAGGTTGTCCCACAACAACAAGGTCAATGTATAATAGTGACTTAACCAAACCAGGTAATGGTGATCGTGGGTCAACAGTCTAAGGATGTACAATGGTAACCTAACTAGGTTAAACAGTGATATTGTTCCACAACAATATATTGGGTGTAATTCCTAAGTATTACGCATACGTATTTCCTAACAGTATTATAGAAACGTGTGAATTATAAAAGATTAGCATTATAATTCAAAAACAGTATTTGAGCATGCGTCTCACCCCGAAAATAGTAAAACAGTTGAAAGAGTGGGGCTATGAAACTCACCTGTGAGTTATTAGTGATCCTACGATACGCGTGTCTTCTGAATGGTAACCTCCTAGTGTCCTAAACACGTGAGGTTATATAAGTAAGAGACAAATCAGTTTGTCTAAGTGAGTTGTGTAATTATTTATTTGTCGTTTAGGTTTGGAAACTGTGTACGGGGGTTCGGGGGCAGCGCCCCTGATAGCGGGGTCCAAGGGGTGGCAACCCCTGGCGGGGTCCAAGGGGCAGAGCCCCTGGCTGGGGTCGAGCTTAGTGAAAATCATAGTTTTTTAAGCTCCTGTGTTTTGCGACATAAGGTTTATGTCGCTAAATAGTTATGCGACATAAGGGTTATGTCGCTATATGCGACATCCGCAATTTAATGCGACATAGCGTGTTGTGTCGCTATATGCTACGTTCGGATTTTCTGCGACATAAAGGCTTGCGACATAAACCTGCGACACAGGTTGTGTCGCAGTACTGTTTTTGGTCCCTGCGACACAACGATCTGTTCGACGATTTCAAGATCCAAATCGAGTTTTGGCTCGATTTTTGGGCGTTTTGATGTTATAGAAAGCTTCTAACATGTATAAACATTAAATCTAAGTAATTTCTAGTGAGGAAAACGGTTTCTAGAGAGAGAAAGTGAGAAGTCTTACTTTAGAGGTAAAAATGGAGATGATGAAGATGGAGAAGATGATGATGATGCGGCTGTTGTTGTTGTTCCTGATGATGATGATGATGATGATGATTCCGAAATGATGATGATGATGTTGCTGTTGTTGATGATTGTTGTTGTTGTTGGTTGTTGGTGAATGAGAGAAAAGAGAGAGATGGAGATATAGATGTGTGTGTTTTATGATTTTTGTGAAACACAAAAATGGGGAGGGGGAAAAGGGATGGCCGACCCATCATTTTTGGTGGGTTTGGTTGTCCCCAATTGTTGCGTTAAATGCCCGTGTTTGCGTACCCGATCGTATAAAAATGTAATATTTTAAATTCTAAAAATTTATTTATATTCTTTCGATATGTTTTCGAGTGAAAGTATTTTATAAAAATACTATTTTGGAATTAAAATTTATACTTGTTTTCGAGTAGTCTCAGATAATTAGAATGCGATTTAAATTAAAAAGACTTACGTTTTTGAAACCTTTGTTATAATCGCATATAAAAATATAATTATTTGAAGTTTAAATTTGGCGCGAAAATTGACTTTTTGACCAGGTTTTACAAAAGGTACCGGGAATGGTTACATCCGCTTGAATTACACTGACTCAAAAAGGCTTAGATAAGTGATTACATAACAGATATTGTACTAATCTTGTCGTATAGCCACTAGTGACATCAGGGTGACAAGACGTTCCATGGCTTCAGCAAGTCGACTGGTTTGTCGAGCGGTATCTTCAGCGATAGTTAGGCGTTGCTCCAACATGCGAGCATATTGTTCGGCTTCCTGTGAGCGTAGCTCACATTCTTCCAGTCTCGCCTGCAGAAGATCAACCGTGCTTCTGTAATCAATCACTTGTTGGTGGATCATATCCACATTCCGCGTCATGTTTTCTTGTTCCAGATAGAGTCCAACAATACGGTCGTGTGCTATGCGTAACCCATGTGTTTGTACTATGTATTGTTCTCGTTCCAAGCTTTCAAGCCTTGCCTCATGACGGTGAAGTCGAGCAGCAAGCACTGGAACGGTATGGTGGATGGGTTCTTGTGTATACGGGGAGATGTCCATGGGGTCAGCAGGAATCTGTATGGCTTCCTCAGACCTCCAGGTGTTCAGAGTTGTGGGTAGCCAATCCCACTTATGAGGGTAAGTTGGATAGTCCGCCCTGATTGTGGTGTTACCAGCGTGGTAAGGGCTAACTCGAGCTGAACTGTTACCCCTTCATTGATGTCGTGTGACTCTTGCCTCCCAAGTGAAATAATAGAGAGGTTCAGTCGAAGTTTGGGGTAAAGCGTTTAACTCCTCTACAGTTAGGTAGGTTTGATTTTCGTTGTTCGCATTTGTCGGTGCTAGAGGAGGGATATCTGCCATGTCTGTGGCAAGAGCGTTCAGTAAGTATTGTGAGGCCTATATATATATATATATATATATATATATATATATATATATATATATATATATATTTATATACATATCGTATAGCCTAATGTTTCTAGCACACACATGTATCGGTCCGGTTTCTCTCATGGTCAGAGTCAACTAGTGTATCCTGTTCAGTCATGACTCCTTTCAGATCTCACATCATATTCTTTTAATTGTACATAGTTGATCAGGCTATGTTAAATTAAACCAATATCATGTAGTCACTGAACCTAATCATACTTAATAAGGAATACTGCCTAACGGTCATAGTCTAGGCCCACTAATGCAACCTAGTTCACTATAACCTTAGGCTCTGATACCAATCTGTCGCACCCCCAAAATTACTGTGCGGAAGTGAATCGGGTCGGGGCGCGACTAATCAAATATCACAAGCACATAAGATAAAGTGAACGACTCTATATGCGTCGTTTACTGCTTACATTGATATAATAAATGTTTACAATGTAATAATGTTTACAAAAGCTCGTAATTAATGTCTAGAGATTCTAAGGCATATCTAGTTTTACAAAATGTAGAAATGCAGGGGAATCTCCTGGTGTCTGTATGCGACTCGAGCTAATAATCCTGAGCAGATCTACTACTGTTGAGTACCTGAGAATACATACTAAAAAGTCAGCTAAAAGCTGGTGAGCTCACAGGTTTGTATAGATAAACATGATGTGTGAACCATGAGATTTAATATAATGATTTGCAATCAAGCAAATAAAATAGATGTATATCACTACCATGAGCCCATAGTTTGAGCTTAACTGAGGTGTCAGGATCAAGTGCCTGAGCGAGGGTGCCTCCCTGCGAGTGCCTAATCTACACTCGTATGAACAAATGTTAATGCGTCCGTTTGACCAGTTAGTGCGTGCTAACCCGGACGGGGATTGTCAATCCCATATGGTACCATACACTAACAATCGCGCTAAATCCATATAAACAAACTATGTAGTGGAGGGCTTTAAATGATTAGCAAAACAACTCATGTAGTATATATCGAGGTTTAGTACTCATGTCCACATGTAAAACAAAACGAGTATGTATTCCCACCCCTGGGTTAAAAACAGTAAAATGAGGGGCTATGAGACTCACCTGAGTCTGGTGTGTTGCTAACAAGCAAGTATGATGTTGCACAAGGTGATGTTGTCCAAAGACTGTAACCTGTCGGGCGTTCAAAACGCGCAAGGTTATAAGTATATGTAGACGTCTCAAAAGACCGTCCATGCTAGTTGTTCATCCAACTAGTAATGTCCAAATAATTTGGTTGTTTGATTGATTAGTTTGAGTTTTTGAAAATATGTACGGCCCGTTGGTGATGGTTTATAATAATGTTTCGCAAATATCATTTTAGTTGTCTCATGTCAAGTTGGTTCATAATACTCTTGTAATATTATTGTTCTCGGCGTTTAAGCTTTAGGATTCACTAAGGTATATGTATATACATATATATATATGTGTGACAATTTTATGGTCCGAGAGTGTAGACTCTCGAAACTTAGAATTATAAAAGTGAATTTTCCAAAAGTGAGTCCGACAGTCCAAAGGGTCCAACAATACATTTGGTCCGTGAGTCAAAGAAAGTCAAAGGCCACAATTAATCCGACAATAGGGTATTGCGTCAATAGGATTCTCGGACACTGTTCATGCGACAATGGTAATTCACGGACACTGTTCATGCGAGAATAGTAATTCACGGACTTTGTTTATGCATTAATGATATTCACGGATTTTTGTTTATGCGTTAATGATATTCACGGATTTTTGTTTATGCGTGAATGATATTCACGGATTTTGTTTATGAGAATGGTATTCACGGATTTAAGATTTCATGCGATAATAATGAGGATTGACGGACTAATTAATCCGACAATAGGGATTGTCGGATTTTGTGAAATGGCAAGAACAGTCCCTGCACTTTAGTTTTCTAGATCTTAACTCGACAAGTCTCTCGATTTACCCAATTTCTAGACCGAATCAAGCCTAAATAAATATCATACATGTTCTCCTATATGTCTAATGTAAAACTGCACTTTATGGTGTTTTTATATATTCATTTACTATTTTTAACAAAAATAATCATGAAGGGTGTCGGTTTTGGTCCAAGAACAGCTACAGTCCAAAGATCAGCTTCTACACTAAAAACCGTGTATTTATGGAAAAGTCTAAAGAAGAACTTTTTAAAGTTAACTAATTATGTGAGATTGTGGCACTGGTCTCATATGTTTTAGTGGTTTAGAACTCAAGATATGGTCTCGAGAAGGAGGTAGATATTTCTGTCCGCCGGAACAGTAACGCGCATCTTAACAGAAATATTATTTTAAAATAGTTAACAAACTTGATATGTTCCGAAATTAGTGTCGTTGGAAAGCTAACATCACAGGCTACGTTTTAGACTTAAGAAACTTTCATTTTAGTTAAGATATGAATTTTATAAAAATTGTGGAAGTTGACAAACTTTCTGGACAGAAAGTAGTGTGAATATAAGTTCATGAAAAATGAGTTTTAGCTTATACTTTGGATATAATATTGTTAAACGAACAACTAAACATGTATACAAGTATATTTAAAGTAAAACTAGTAGAATATTAAGAGTTCTTACAAGAGGATCAAAGATCTAGAGTCAAAATGCAAAGATGACGCGATAACCGAGTCTTTCCTTCGATTTTCTTCAAGAGCTTGATGGTGGATGATGATGGTCTTGTGGTGGTTGGATGGTGGTGGTTTGGGGCTGTGATGGTGGCAGGGATTTCGTGGATGAGGGAGTAGGAGAGGAGGCATTGAGTGAAAATGAGAAAAGTGGTATGGTGTGAGTTGAAAAGTGAAGTATGGTGGTGTGTGATTGTTTTCACAAGTAAGGGGAAGGAGGGCATGGGGCATGGCCTCATTTTCCTGCAGAATTTCGTGGCCCCCACTCCATGTGGGTGCCTAAATTGTTTCCTCAAAGTTGTATCCCGTGCGGTGATCGTTTACCCGTTCGTTTCGATGTTTATTTTAGGCGTTAAACGTGTGACACTTGTGTTTATCTAACGGTTTAAATCTCGATACTTCAAATAAATACTTATCATCCGAAATGATATATTTTAATTTATAAAAATATATTTTGACGTTTATTTGATTGTCGGGCGCGTTTTGCGCGTTTATTTGATTTTCTGAGCATTATATACAATACGAAATGCTTATGAAATGTTATCGCAATAATGTTTGGAAATAAGTATGTTTATCAAATAATTTCATATTATTTAATAAATTGAGTTCACCAACGTCCGTATTAATGTATCAGGATCCGCCCGATATGAAAATGCACAATTGAACATAATCGCGTACGTGTATATATATTCCAATATATATATTGATACATACAATTAGCCTAATCTAGCACTAATTACATGTATTAGCATATGATTAGGAACTAACAACTAGTCCTAATTTGTCAGGTGTCACAGAACTGGTTTAGAAGTTGATGATTTTGAAGGAATGTCATCATCATTTGAAAGATTAATACCATGAAGCATGGTAACAACTTCCTCGAAAATGTCTTCTTCAGGAAGCTAAAATGAATCAAAAACTCCCTTATAGTTGAAAATCCAATCTGGACCTGTTCCCTGAGGAGGATCTATGTAACATAGACATTTTACTTCATAATGTTCCTCAATCGTGTTTGTAGTCTTGTTAAAGACTCTTTTATTCGGAGAATTTACATAATATCCTAGAAAGATACCCTTGACTGCCTTATCCCTAAACTTTGAGACTTTATCCTTTGTTATCATTATCAAACACGGATAACCAAATGGCTCTAGAAACTGCAAGGTCGGCTTACGATTGTTATAGAGTTCATAACAAGTCTTGTTCTTCTTCTTCACCGTAAGCACTCTATTAAGAACATAACAGGTAGTACTGACTACCTCAGCCTAAAATATGATAGGTAACTTTGAATCTGCTAGCATGGTTCGGGCTGTCTCGATGATGGTTCTTTTCTTTCATTCTGCAACCCCATTCTGTTATGGAGTTCTTGGAGCACTGAACTGATGCTCAATACCCTTAGCAGCACAATACATCTCGAGAGTTGAATTCTTAAACTCCGTCCCTTTATCACTTCTTAATCTTTTAACCTTCAATTTTCTCAAAATAGTTAACTTGTCAAACAGATAAACAAGAATCTCCGCAGCTTCACTCTTTGATTAAAGAAAATATACCCAAGAAAATCTCGAGTAATCATCCGTAACCACAAGACAACATGAACTTCCACCTATACTCTTAGTAGAAACTGGACCAAACATGTCCATATGCAACAATTCCAACGGAGCAGCAATGTAATTCGCTAGCTTGGATTTATGGGACTTCTTATGGAGTTTCCCCTTATGACATGAAACGCAATCATCTTTGAGCGAAAATGACTGTTTGGGCACCCCATTCACTAAATCATTCGTAACTATAAAATTTATTTTACGGAAATGAATATGTCCCATACGCTTGTGCCAAAGCAATGATTCCTTCTCAGAAGCCTTAGATAGAAGACAGGTATATTCATTAGTTGTCTCAACGATTCGCATATTCAAAACATATGTATCATTCCTCCGTGGTGCACGCATCAGCACCCATTCTTCTGGAATTACGAACCCTGACTTCAAAATCACACATTCATTCTTGGTAAATGCCGTTGTATACTCTTTATCACAAACTTGTGAAACACTAAGCAAGTTGTGTTGTAGCTATTCCACATAGTTTACCTTCTCAAAACTTACTTTCCCATTAGTAAGTGTTCCCTGACTAGAAATTTTCCCACCAGTATCCCCTGTAAAGACAACATATCCAACGTCGAATGTTTTAATATCCGTCAATAGAGATACATCACCTGTCATGTGTTGCGAGCAGCCACTGTCCATGTACCAATCACTATCCTTGACACGTTCAGACTGCTCATTAGTGATGTGAGCCATGAGAGTAAGCTGATGAATCTCAGCTTGAGCAGTCCAATCTGTATTCGTTGGCTCGAACACCAGGAGAGCATTGTTAGTAGAGCCTGTCTTCTCAGCAGTTTTATCTTTGGGTGGAAATGGTGTAGTAAATCCAGATGCTGGAATCTTTGGGTTTTCACATTCTCTCGCAAAATGCCCCAAGTTCTGGCACTTATAACATCGGACTTTACTTTTGTCAAACCCAAAACTTGACTTCCCATCACCTTCTAACTTTTTGCGTCCAGTTCGTTGCAAGAATTTCTTCACCCTCCTTGATAGCATAGCAATGTTCCAGTTCAAATCCATCTGCTCAAGATCATCATCATCTATCTGAGCATAGTCTTCTTTTACCAGCTCTAGTGTTGTGTTTGGTTGAGAAACCAAATCTTTATACGAACTCAGAAAAGCAGTGTAAATTACTGCTTGTTCTTCGATAGCTGGTGAAAAAGACTGTTGTTGTTGCGTTGATCCAGGTGGAGTAGTGTGTGAAGTACCACAAGAATATCCAGATGAATATCCTCCAGTGAAGGTAGAAGGTGAGGTGATATCTGTAATGAAGACCATTCCACCTTAGGTCTTTCCGGAATTAACTTGACTACCATACAGAGTTGGGTCTTGGACAAAATCCCCACTTTTACATTCTTTCTTCTTCAACTCCGTAGCATGTGCCTGGAGTATCCCAATCAACTTGTCCAACTTCCACGTAGCCAACTCTTGATTTTCCTTTAACATCTGAACCTTGACATCCCAAGCTTTAGGTAGTACATCCAAAAGCTTCTTATTGATTTCAAGTTCCGTAAAGGTAAAACCTCCTTCAACCAACTCACTAACCAGCTGTGAGTATTGAGTGAATAAAACATATGCGGTCTCGTTAGGCAAAATATCTAAAAGATCAAATTGTTTCTTAATCAATTCCAACTTTGCCTCTTTGTATTTCTTATTACCACCGTAGCGAACCTCAAGTGCCTTCCAGAGATCATAAGAAATCTCATGTTGTCTGAACATACGCATAACATTTGAAGTTAAGGCCATCTTTATAGCTGAAAGTGCTTTTCTTGTAGTATCAAACTCCTTACGTTCCTCGGGAGTCATAGCCTTATAAGCTTTAGGTGGGGGAACTTGAAGATAATTTCCATCAGCCACCGGTCTTTCATATTGTTCAATGAGTGGACCCCACAATTCCAGACAATGAAAGTCAATATATTGCTCAAAACGTGCTCTCCAGTATGCATAGTCCAAATCAGTAGTAAAAACAAGAGGTTTACTACTGGATCCCACATCATTTTTTGCTTAAACATTTCTTGGATTTTCTGAAGAGTATCCTTGTCTTGAGACATTTGTAAAAGACCTGTAAGATTAACTCAAAAGAAAAATAGAAAACTGATTAGTAAGAAAAGGGCGACACTAGGTTAGTGTCACACTAAAGTGTCGCAGAGAATAGCGGCACTGAGTAAGTGTCGCTAAGAAGTGACGCACAGACCTAAATGCCGACACAAGAGATTAGTTTCGTTCATAAGTGACGCCCCAAGTGTCGCACTTGAGTGTCGCAAAGAACTAACAGGCGTCACTAGTAGAAAGTGACGCATGTTGTTCCTTAGGATCACGAAACACAACTAGAACACGTATAGAATATTGCGGAATACTATTCTATACAAAATACGATTTAGAGAGAATAAAGAGATTTGAGTGAACTTGCTTTTGTATTCAAAACACAAAGAGAATTCTGTGAAAAACTTCTTACAAAAGACTTGACTTCAAATTGACTCCACTACATCTATTTATAGACAAGTCAAACTTAAGTTATGCGACAATCACCTTTGACCAGTCAATTCCGTCAATAGCTATTGTCGGATAAAAAGACCATCCGACAATATGTATTATCGGATTACCCTATTGTCGCATTAACTAAACACTTATATATATATATATATATATATATATATATATATATATATATATATATATTTAGATTTTACAAAAACAGAAAAATCAAGCTTTAGACATTTTGTTGTAACAAACTCCCCCTTGGATAATGCTTGATTTCTTGAAACTTGTTCTTCAATCATAACCTGGCAGATTACATCCTGCATGTACTCCATGCTGACAACACACATCCACCACTCTTTGAAACTTCAAGGCTTGTTCTTCATATTCTAGAAGATCACCATACATGATAAAATTCTCAGAAAGCTTTTGTAGATCTTCTTTTGATAAGTTGATGAGCCTTAGAGGATCATAAACATGGATAACAAACTTTCTTAGCCAGATGATCATATCGTTTTGAGCTCGATCATAACAAACTATTTGAGCCTCTCCAGTGTTGTGAACATACATCCAATAGTGAAAATACCTAGTGAAATTCACTGGTAATTTTTCTAAAGGAATGTTCCTTTTTGCACTTCACCCTTTTATATATATTAGATTAACCCTAGGTTGGTTTGAAATAGGCTCAATATCAAAATGATCCACCACCCTTTTAGGAAATGTTTCAAGAAGATATACAAACCTGTTATCTCTTACCTCCCTAGTCACCACACCAACAAACCAATCCGTCATTCCATTTCCAGATTTATTCATCATTTGTACTTGTCCTAAGTGATTAATCTCACATTTGGGCAGAGTACTTAATCTTTCAAACGATCTTGGGAAGTATTGCAGGCCATCTGTTCTTTTAACAATGATAACCTTATTGTCGTTATCATACTTCCAACTAATGATCCTACCTACACATTCCCGTCTTGGAATCTTGAATAATTATGAACCGTATTATCAACATGTAGGATCTAACATTGATTCGGAATTTGTGACAACTCGTACTTAGGCGTATTAATTTACTCTAAGTTTGCTTGTAATTACTTGCGATTAGTTTGAAATAGAGCTAAGTTGCTTGTAATATAAAGTATATTGAATATACACACGTACGTAATAAATTGATATTACACGAGTTGCTTAGATGGATTCCGACTTACTGGACGTTGGTGACAAATATTATTTTCCTTAATATATTGCGAGAATATATATTACATGTATTTAATATTGTACAAAACACCACATACGCAACGAAAACGCGTGAAACGCGCCCGACGTGCAAAATAAACTAAAAGTTATATTATTACAACTCATTATTAAGTATTTTAATAAAATACTTCAAGTTAAAATAGCGTGTTTTAATTTCTAACAAAAAGTATCAAATAAAACGTTGTACGAATTATTTGATATGTAAACGAACGGGTAAACGGGCATCACATACAATGTAACTTTGGGAAAACAATTTAGACATCACATGGGGTGGGACCCCCACGATTTTATGCAGAAAATTTGCATGAGGCATGGCCTCCCCCACCTCATGCCCTGTTTGACTAACTAGAACACCCACACCACACTCAACCTCATTTTCATTTACACACTCAACCTCCATTTCTCTCCTCCTTCTCTCTTTCCTCTCTCTCTAGAAAGACTATCAGTCACCACCAGCCCCAAAATCACCACCACA
This sequence comes from Pseudognaphalium luteoalbum, assembly GCA_963422505.1. Taxonomy (NCBI): domain Eukaryota; kingdom Viridiplantae; phylum Streptophyta; class Magnoliopsida; order Asterales; family Asteraceae; genus Pseudognaphalium; species Pseudognaphalium luteoalbum. The sequence continues at coordinate 63,161,714 of OY730194.1, forward strand.
TCACCACCACGAACCACCACGCCGAAAATCAAGAACGCAAGAAAAAGAGCTTTCGACCTCATCTCTTTCGCTCTTCATCTAGATCTTTGTAAGAACTCTTTTATTTTCATAGTTCTACTTTCTTTATGGTTATAGACACGTGTTAGTGTTCACTCAACTTCTGCATGTCCAAAACATTAACTGAAACGCGATTTAAAACTTGTAATCTGTAGCTATACCTTCTGTCCAAAAAAAAAATGCTCCACTCCCACGATTTTTATAAAATTTGTAATTTGACTAAAATGGACTTTTCTTAAAGCCTAAAATGTAGCTTGTGATGTTAGCTTTCCAACGAAACCAACTTAGTAACATATCGACTTCATTTACTATTTTAAAATAATATTTCCGTCAAGATGCGCATTACTGTTCCGGCGGACAGAAACATTCACCTCCTTCTCGAGACCATATCTTGAGTCCTAGACCACTAAAACGTATGAGACCAGTGACCAAACCTCTAAGTCGCTGTCACTGATCCTTCAGTGACCAAACCTCTAAGTCGCTGTCACTGATCCTTCAGTGACCAAACCTCTAAGTCGCTGTCACTGTCCTTCAGTGACCAAACCTCTAAGTCGCTGTCACTGTCCTTCAGTGACCAAACCTCTAAGTCGCTGTCATTGTCCTTCAGTGACCAAATCTCTAAGTCGCGGTCACTGATCCTTCAGTGACCAAACCTCTAAGTCGCTGTCACTGTCCTTCAGTGACCAAACCTCTAAGTCGTTGTCACTATCCTTCAGTGACCAAACCTCTAAGTCGCTGTCACTGATCCTTCAGTGACCAAACCTCTAAGTCGCTGTCACTGATCCTTCAGTGACCAAACCTCTAAGTCGCTGTCACTGTCCTTCAGTGACCAAACCTCTAAGTCGCTGTCACTGTCCTTCAGTGACCAAACCTCTAAGTCGCTGTCATTGTCCTTCAGTGACCAAACCTCTAAGTCGCGGTCACTGATCCTTCAGTGACCAAACCTCTAAGTCGCTGTCACTGTCCTTCAGTGACCAAACCTCTAAGTCGTTGTCACTATCCTTCAGTGACCAAACCTCTAAGTCGCTGTCACTGTCCTTCAGTGACCAAACCTCTAAGTCACGGTCACTGTCTCCTTCAGTGACCAAAACTCCAAAGTTGACAGTGGGAACAGAATGCACTAACAGTGGCTATGACATATAATAAGTAATAGTGGTAACGAGTTAATAAGTAACAGTGGTAACAAGTTAATACGAGAACAGTGGTAACAAGTTAATAAGTAACAGTGGTAACAAGCTAATATGTAAAACAGTGGTAACAAGTTAATACGAGAACAGTGGTAACAAGTTAATACGTAAACAGTGGTAACGAGTAATATGAGAACAGTGGTAATGAGTTGATAAACTAACAGGGGGAAAGAGTTGTGAATTAACAGTGTTAACAAGGTTATAACAAACGGTGGGAACCAAATAACACGTATTCTAAAAAAAATATTAATCCGACAATCCTTATTGTCGCATGAAACAGAAAAATTGAAAATACTTTTTATACCAAACATTGAATACATACAATATCATGACATACTCGATTTAGCGTTAATAGCAAATAATTAACTTATGTATATGCTTTACAAGGTATACAAATACGATGAATTACATAATAATAACATTTGAATTATTATTATACCTCCGTCACCAACGGGCCACACTTACAAGATAATTTCAAACGTACAAACAAATGCTTGGACATTTCCTAGTTGAGTGGACAACTAGCATGAATGATCTTTTGAGACATTCACTTATACATACAACCTTATATGCTTAGGGCATTAGAAGGTTGCGGGTTCGCGGAACATACGGATTACTACTGCTTTCAGACTTTACGTTTATTAAATTAAACAAACGCTTACTTACGTGACTCAGGTGAGTCTTACAGCCCCATTTTTACTGTTTTACTTACCGGGTGAGATACATTGCTTACGTTTTCTTGAACACAAGTGCTAATTTACTTACTTTTCATATACGGGCTTGCATGAGTTACTTACTAATCCACTGAAGTCCCTCCATCATAGTTTCGTTAGTTATGGACTTAAGTGCGAATATTAGTTAATGGATCCATTAGGGACTAACCCTCCCCGCCCGGGGTAGTAGCGCTACCACGAACCGTTATGTATAAACGGGTGACTTTTTTATTTGTTTCGTACGAGTGTTTGGATTGGGCACTCGTGGGGGCACTATACGGTACTTGGTTGTACCACTGATTTACGGGTTAAGCTTCGACTATGAGCTCATGGCAACGGTATATACATATTTACTTACTATTTGCTTGGTTGCAGATACTTGATTTATGCCTGCGGGCACAACTGATAAAAATCTTGTGTTCAAACTATTACTTACTTACAAACCTGTGAGATTCACCAACATTCGTGTTGACCCTTTTTAGCATGTATTCTCAGGTACACATACAGAGTAGGATTACTTCAGGATTACTAGCTAGAGTCGCATGATTTCCGAATTGCATTAATGGAGATTCTTTAGCATTATCTTTTGTAACTTTGGTTATGTAACATAATCTCCTGTTACGTACGCGGACTCTAGAGGACCTTACTTTTGTAACGAAAACATTATGTTTTTAAACCCTATTTTATAATGGTATGTAACTATTTTACAAACGTCTCATTTAGAAGTCGTTTGCTATACTTTGGTGCTTGATTATTGATTAGTAACACCCAAAGCTTGCTTCCGCGCATCATTAAATTTGGGGGGGGGGGTGTTACAGAATTGATCACTTTGCGGAAATAAGCAATCGATTATCAACATGTATTATGAACGAGTATGTAAAGAGCACGTATGGAACAAAGCTTAGAAGAAAACTGATCGATGTAATATTAGCTTGATTTTACAATCTCTCAGATCACTCTCTCATTGCCGCAAACACAAACATGTTGTAATTAAAACTAATCAATCTAGCTAAATGTTTATCCAAACAATTGTCACAAAATGTTAAAACTTTATGTTCTAACATTTTGAGTTTGAAGACAGGTGTGTTCCTTGTAAGAAAGGAAAGTAGCACAAGAAAACACACAAGTCTAAAACAGAAAATTCTATATCCTCGCCATTTGAACTGCTACATATGGATCTCTATAGCCCAATAAGCAAGAGAAGCATAGGTGGCAAGTGCTACTGTTTAGTTGTTACCGATGATTACTCTAGATTCTCTTGGGTATTCTTTTTGGGATCTAAGGATGAAACTCCTAGAATACTTATGGAATTCTTAGATCTAGTAGAGAATACTTATAGAACACGGGTTAAGAGTATTCGTAGTGACAACAAAACTGAGTTTAAAAACTCAACTCTCAATGTCTATTGTTTGAGTAAAGGAATCAATCATCAATTCAGTGCACTATATGAGCCACAACAAAATGGTGTTGCTGAAAGGAAAAATAGAACATTGATCGAAGCTGCTATAAGAATGCTTACAGATTCAAAGCTTCCACTCATCTTCTGGGCTGAAGCAGTGAATATAGCATGTCACATTTTAAATAGGGTTCTTACGGTAAAAAGGCTTAACAAAACATGTTATGAGCTTTTGAACAATAAAAAACCTAACTAGAAAGGATTTGAACCCTTTGGAGTTAAGTGCACGATATTGAAAATACAAACTCAACCAAAGTTTGGTGAAAAAGGTGATGAAGGATACTTCCTAGGTTATGTTGCTAATTCTCCAAATAAGCGGGTCTTTAATATTGTCACGGGATGTCTTGAAATAGCATATAACATTGAAGTTACGAGCTATTCCTACGATACTCATAAGGGATTGGATTGGCACTCAGATCTCTTCAAATCATTCAATATTCCACTCAGTGATGAAGTAATCAGTTCAGAATGTGATGACACTATTTATGTAGATGAAGAAATTGGCCTAATCCCTAGGTCGAATATTCCTATCACTGTTACTGAAGAGACTATTGTTGACAATGAAACAAAGGATATCCCTCAAAATCCAGATCAACATATTGATGAAAATGTTGGTGAGAATAGTGAGATATCGCCTCTGGAGGAAATTAATACTAATCTGGAAGATGAGATAGTAGTTGAACCCATTTCTACTTCACGTATAAATAAGGATCATCCAACGAGTCAAATTATTGGTGATTTAAATTTAGGTGTAAAAACGAGAAATGAGTTATCTAGAAGTACTAGTTTGTTTACTTCTATAGTTGAAGCTGGAGAATATCATCATTGTATGTATTCTTGCTTTATCTCACAAGAAGAACCAAAGAATGTACAGATGGCCTTACAAGATAACTCATGGGTAGAAGCAATGCAAGAAGAACTATCCCAATTCAAGAAACTTGAAGTTTGGGAATTAGTTGATCTTCCACCTAGTGAATACCCGATTGGTACTAGATGGGTATTTAAGTGTAAGAGAGATGATCGGGGAATCGTGACTCGTAATAAAGTTCGTTTAGTGGTTCAAGGTTTTAACCAAGAAGAAGGTATTGACTATAATGATGTGTTTGCACCTGTTGCTAGACTTAAGGCAATTAGGCTATTCTTAGCTTTTGCAACATTCAAAGGAATTAAAGTTTAACAAATGGGTGTTAGAAGCGCGTTTTTGTATGGCAAAATTAGAGAAAAGGTGTATGTTTCTCAACCACCTGGTTTTATTGACCCGTCATATCCTGATAGAGTATATCTTTTAGATAAGGCTCTATATGGATTACATCAAGCACCCAGGATGTGGTATGAAACACTATCATCGTATCTACTTGAGAATGGATTTACAAGAGGATCAATTGATAGTACACTTTTTTACAAATGGAAGAAGAATGACTTTTTACTTGTACAAGTATATTTTGATGACATTATCTTTGGATCATCTGATGAAAAGATGTGTCAAGAATTTGAGAAAGTCATGAAGAAACGTTTTGAAATGTCTACAATGGGAGAGTTGAATTTCTTCTTAGGATTACAAGTTGATCAAAAGAAAGATGGATTCTTTATTCATCAATCTAAATATACTGCAGAGTTATTAGAGAAATTCAAGATGGATGAAAGTTGAATCTATTATACTCCCATTCCAGTCAATCATGGACTTGGTCCCGGTACATCGAGTGATCAGGATGTGGATCCTACTCTTTATAGGGCCATGATTGGATCACAAATGTATCTAACTGCATCGCGACCTGATATAATGTTCGCTGTCTGTCTGTGTGCAAGATATCAAGCCACTCCTAAAGAATCTCACATGCAAGTTGTGAAACGGATTTTTCGTTACCTCAAAAGGAAGCCTAAGATAGGACTTTGGTATCCTTCTGATGGAGACTTGGATCTTGTTGCTTATATAGATTCTGATTATGGAGGATGCAATCTAAATCGAAAGTCAACAACTGGTGGATGTCAATTCTTAGAAGGAAGATTGGTGTCATGGCAGTGCAAGAAGCAAACCTCAATAGCCATTTCTGCATGTGAAGCTGAGTATGTTGCAGCTAGCAGCTGTTGTTTGCAAATTCTTTGAATATAATAGCAACTGCGAGACTATGGACTAAATTTGAAAAACACTCCTATGATGATAGACAATCAATCAACGATGTCCATCACTAACAATCCAGTCAAGCACATTAAGACGAAGCATATTGGTATTACACATCATTTCATTCGTAATTGTGCTGAGAAGAAGATGATATGATTAGTTAAGGTTCTAACTACGGATAACTTAGCAAACCTGTATACGAAGACTTTTGATAGAGCATGGTTTGAGACCTTGGTTCAGCTAAATGGAATGAAGAATGCAGAGTAACTAGTCTTCTAGGGGTATTACTATAATTGTAATAGTTAGTAGTATGTATTTTTATATTAAAAAAGGGGGGGTTGGCGTATGGCATTCATTTTCTTGTTACCTAAGGGGAATCGCCGCCTAACAAAAATACAATAACAAAAGTTTTTGTTTGCATAAGGGAAATGATAGTACATTAGGAGAATAAGCTTGATTATAATGAGTTTGAGTACTTAAGATTGATAATATAGTAGGTTCATTTAAGTTTATGGCTATTTTACTAAGAATATATCTATATTTATTTTATTATACACCTTTTTCCACATGATATAATTTTTATTTCTTAAAATCTAGATAGCTTCTTCATACAATATACTCGTAGGCAATTTATATAAAAATTTCTAAAGCTTTTAATAAGTCTTAAGTTACATGGGTATTATCTGGTGTAACTATTATGTGATGTATGACAATTGTCTTAATTGGTGAAGGAGAGTATTTCCATGCACTGTAAATATGAAGAAAATGACAAATGGTATGAAAAATATATAGTTAGAAACTTAGCTAATGATTTCTCTGTTGTACGTGAGTACAAACCTGAAGCTATTAGCAAGGTCACTAATCTCAAACCTGTAGTGCACATACTAAGGGATCCTCTATTGTATGTCTGTACAGACCTGGAACCACTAGTATCTTCACTATGAGCTTGATATTTGTCTAATTTTAAATAACATAAGTGTACTTTATGTACCTTAGTTATACATTCAGTGTGTTATGTGTTTTACATGATTTCACAGTATATCATGTAATGGAAAACACTAGTTTATACTCATACTAATAATAATGAAGTATGCTTAAAATTTTGAATATAAATTGTTTATGTTGGGACATGTATGTGTGAAAACAGATCTAGCTTGTAATAGTACTAGTGATTATTGTAATCAAGTTTGTACAATTGATTTGGATTTGTAAATGATATTATTTTGGTATTAATATTCGTTAAATATATTAGTATGTTAAAGTATTAGACGAATATTGAATACGAAGTTACAAACTAAAGTTTGCGAGATGAGATCTCAAGTCGCAGAAATTAGTCCTGCGAGCTGAGATCTGGGCTCGCAGAGCAGCGAACCGAGTCGAACTGGACTTGGTCGTGGGCTGCGAGTTGAACTCGACTTGCAGAGCCCATCGGCCTACGAATCGAGATTGGCTGAAACATATAAATACTCAAATAGGTCAAATCGGTTAGAGACTTTGTAATTCGTTTTTCCAGAGAACTAAAAATGATTCTAAGCATTCTTAAGGTTAGGTATTGATAGATTAATATTAATTAATCGATACAAAACTTTATTGAGTAATCAATTCGCTATTATCTTGTGAAACAACCCGTTCACACACCGTGAACCAAGTATTGAGGAATTCCGCGCCTTAATACCTAAGATAACCTCGTTATCGATCCACGTACTAGGGACTTACAATTGGTATCAGAGCTTTCGGGCTAAATACTTAGTTAGTTCGAGGTTATTTGGATAATAACGATAAATTTAGGGTTGTTGTTACGTTTAATCTTCGTAAAAATGACCAAAATCAGTCTTTGGAAGTTTTTAGTTTCGTAATCGACCGAAATCTTAGGGTTTAATCGATTAGAAAACTAAAATTTTTGTTTTAGGGTTTTTCAGCCGATTCTGCGAACCGAGTTCCCCTCTGCGAACTGAGTTCCCCTGCGAACCGAGTTCCCCTCTGCAAACTGAGTTCCCCTACGAACCGAGTTCCCCTCTGCGAACTGAGTTCCCCTGCGAACCGAGTTCCCCTCTGCGAACCGAGTTCTCCTGCGAACCGAGTTCCTGTCCTGCGAGTCGAGTTTCTGCGAAGTGAACTTTCTGATTTTTCTGATTGTTAATTCTTGAAACTTTTAAAATGTCTGACATTAGTAAAATGATCGAGATGGAGCACGAGGTTGGAAAATCTAATACTCCACCTAAGTTGTTACGTGTTGAAGACTATTACAGTTGGAGAGATAGGTTTGAATCTTACTGTAGATTCCATAATCTCTCAATCTGGATGTGTATCAAAGGAGGATACACGGCACCCACCCAAACTGCTCAAAATGTTGTTGTTGTGGTATCCTATAATCTGATGAGTGAACAACAAAAGAAAGACTATGAAAATGAGAATAAAGCTCATTCTTGTATCAAGATGTGCTTATCTAAGGAAATAAATCATCAGTTAAAATCTTTTCATACTGCTAAAGCACTCTGGGAAGCGCTTGAGAAAAGATGTGAGAGAAGTCCACAAGTGCAAGCTAGCAAGAAGAAGCTTCTGAAAAAGCAGTTTACTTTGTTTAAAGCTTTTAAAGGAGAAACTCTTGATGCTTATGTTACACGTTTCTACCATCTGTTATCTGAGATTGAAAACCATGAAATCACTATTGAGGAGGTAGAGAAAACCGACAAGTTTCTTGAGGGTTTACCTTCTAAATGGGAGATGTATGGTGTGATGATTACAGACAATGAAACCAGATATGCAACCATGACTCTTGAGCAGGTTATTGACAAGCTCAAAGGATATGATTTCACTAAGAAGTCGAAAGATATTGATTCTGATCAGGTTCAGGATCCAGGACTGTATCATGGAAAAACTTCTATCTCGACTGCTTCATCTAGTTCGACCACTGCTTTGTTTGTTGGTAATGCTGATGGAAAGGGTGAAATGATAACTGATGAACTGTGTTTCATTACATCATCTGGAAATGAAGCTAAAGGGAAACCTTCTGAGAAGTCACCTCAAGAACATCAAAAGATGCCTATGAGTGTGAAATCTGCTGAGCAGCAACTGTCTGTTCTTGCTTCATTTGTAGGTTCATATGAGAATTATATTGATTGTAAAATTAATGATCCAATACTTTTTGATGAAGACTATGAACAGATAGATCCTGATTATCTTGAAGAAATAGATCTCCGAGACCAACTTGCTTTGTTGTCAAGGAGAGTTAAGAATTTCTTAAAGAAGAATGGAAGAAAGGTTGTTGGCAACAGATCAGGGTTTGATAAAACCAAGATCAAGTGTTATAACTGTAAAAGTTACGGACACTTTGCTAGAGAATGCCAAAAACCTAAGGTAGAGACTAGTGAAGGGAAACAAGGCTCGGGAAATACTTTGAATTCCAAAGCCTTAGTAGTGAAACAGCTAGATGGTTCTTATGATTGGAAAACTCAGTCCGAGGAAGCTTTGATGGCTGAGATTGAAGATCAAGAGATTGTGGCTGAGTCATTATCCTATATGCCCACTGATCCTGCTTTTGAAATAAGGGTTCCTGAGACTCCTGTTAAAGCTAATGTTGATGATGTGTTAGATTTGGGTTCAACTGAAGATTTGGATCCTGCAGATTTGGTGGCTAAGATGGCTGAACTGCAAACTGATAAAAAACGGGTATGCCTAGATCTTATCTCTCTTGTTGATCTTTGTCAGTTAGTTTCTAGTTTATAGTCCCAAGTTAGTGCTTATGCTGATTCCTATAAGACTTTAACTAGAAACTAATAATACCCTGTCATCTCAACTTAGCACACTTAGTAAATCCAGTGAGGCTGTAAGATCTGAACTTGACTTAGCTAAGTTAGATATATGTAGGTTAAGTGATGATAAGCAGGCCTTAAAGGATAAGATTAAGGCAGATGCGGCTGACAAGACAGCTTTTAGAGATACCGTGAATGAGAAATTAATTATCATAGATTGTAGATAGGTTAGGCTCCAAACCAGGATTAGGAAGCAAACCTGTAAACATTCTGAAAAGAGATAGTAATCATACTATCTCTCCACCTAAACCTAAAAGGGCTTATACTCTAAATGAAAATACTTTCAATAAGACAAGAGATAAGACACCTTCAAGGTTTAGGACCCCAAGTAGAAACCATAGTCAATTTTAGAATGGCTCTACTTCGAGTGCACAGGGAACTAAGTTTGTACCTAGGAGGTTTTCTACTCACTCTCTTCATAGGCCTAAGACTACAGATCATCAACAATCTCAAGCTTCCGTGAAGGTTACCAAGACTCCCGATGGTAATAGTTATGGTTACTTTAAGGAGGTTCAGATTGTAGATGATCAAGGACAAACCAAGACCGTAATGGCTTGGGTCCCTCTTGATAACTAACTGTGTACAACTTGTTATGTGTAGGAGCAGACTGTGAACAAGGACAGCTGGTGGTATGTAGACAGTGGATGCTCAAGACACATGACAGGTGAACGAAGTCTACTGAAGGACTTCAGAGAAGGTTTCAAGCAAAAAGTAAATTTTGCAGGAGACAAAGGAGGAGTAATTACTGGGAAAGGAAAAGTTTCAAATGGAACTTTGACTCTAGAGGATGTGAATTATGTTGAAGAACTAAATCATAACCTAGTGAGTGTTTCCCAAGTCTGCGATAAAGGTCATCCAGTTCATTTTAATGAAAAGGAGGCTTTAGTCTTGAAGCCAGGCTTCACAATCCCTGAAGAATGGATATTAATGAGGGCACCAAGGAAGAAGGATATCTATGCAATAAACATGGGTGTTCCTAATTCTTCAATGGTATCTACATGTTTACTATCCAAGGCTTCAGAAGCAGACGCGCTACTATGGCATAGGAGAATGGCACACCTAAACTGGAGAAAGATGAACTACATAACCAAAAATGGATTAGTTTTGGGTGTACCGCAAAAACGTTTCGAGTCTGAGGATAAGTATGTTCCTTGTATGAAATGAAAGCAGCATAAGAAACCACATAGATCTAAGACTGAGAACTCAATCTCCTCACCATTTGATTTGCTACATATGGATCTCTTTGGCCCAATAAGCAAAAGAAGCATAGGTGGCAAATGGTACTGTCTAGTTGTCACAGATGACTATTCTAGATTCTCGTGGGTATTTTTCTTAGGATCTAAGGATGAAACTCCAGGTATTCTAATTGAGTTTTTAGATCAAATTGAAAATGTATACAAAACGAGAGTTAAGCGTATTCGTAGTGATAACGGAACAGAATTCAAGAATTCGACGTTAGATATCTATTGCTTAAGCAAAGGGATAATTCATTAATTTAGTGCACCATATGAACCTCAACAGAATGGTGTGGCTGAAAGGAAGAACAGAACGTTTATTGAAGCTGCTAGAACAATGCTTGAAGATTCAAAGCTTCCGGTCATCTTTTGGGCAGAAGCAGTGAATACAGCATGTCATGTTCTGAATAGAGTTCTTACGGTGAAAAAGCATAACAAGACTTGTTATGAGCTTTTGAACAATAAGAAACCAAACTTAATAGGATTTGAACCCTTTGGAGTTGCTTGTACAATATTGAAAACTGGGAATCAAGCTAAATTTGGTGAGAAGGCTGACGAAGGATTTTTCTTGGGTTATATGCCTAATTCTCCAAATAAAAGGGTTTTCAATAAGGTCACTAGTCGTCTGGAGATAGTTTATAACATTGAAGTTACAAGCTATACACACCAGATGTGCATAAGGGATTAGATTGGCAATTTGACTATTCCGATCTCTTTCAGTCATTTAAAGTTCCCATAAGTGACTTTGTCAGTGATTCAGAGATTTCACAACACTTATTGAATGGAGACTTGGACAATGGTCTGTCTTCAACATTGAGTGTTTCGAAATCTGGAATCAGGACAACAGATGACTCCAATGAAGCTTCTTCAAGTGGGTCTCAACAATTTTCAAAGGATAAGTATCAAGAAACAGAAGATTCTGAAGAGGATCTTCAAACGACGTTTGATGATGTGCTTACTTCTTTGAACCATTTAATGATCTCTTCAGCAAGTTCAGAAGAAATGCCTTCATTAGAAGAGATTGGTACTAACTTAGGAGATGAGTTAATAGTTGACCCTATACCGGTTACAAGAATGAGTAAGAATCATCCTGTTGAAAACATCATCGGTGATATTAATACTCCTGTTCAAACTAGGACTCAATCTAAAGCTAGTACTTCTGAAAATTTAGAAAGCTTGTATACTGCTATGAAAGAGACAGGGATTCCTAATCAATGTCTATATTCATGCTTTATCTCAGAAGTTGAGCCTAAAAATGTGCAAATGGCTCTCAAAGAAAGCTCGTGGGTTGAAGCTATGCAAGAAGAACTGCAACAGTTCTCAAAATTACAAGTTTGGGAGTTGGTTGACCTTCCAAAGGGAGAATATCCAATTGGAACTAGATGGGTATTTAAGTGTAAGAGAGATGACCAGGGATTCATTACTCGCAATAAAGCACGTCTAGTGGTTCAAGGTTTTAATCAACAAGAAGGTATAGATTACAACGAAGTGTTTGCACCAGTTGACAGGCTAGAAGCAATTAGAGTATTCTTAGCATTCGCATCATTCTATGATATAAAGGTTTATCAGTTGGATGTTAAGAGTGCCTTTTTATATGGTAAAGTGGAAGAATTGGTGTATGTTGCTCAACCTCCAGGGTTTGCTGATCATGAGTATCCAGATAGAGTATATCATTTGAATAAGGCTCTATATGGATTACATCAAGCACCAAGGATGTGGTATGCAACACTATCAACGTATCTACTTGATAATGGATTTACAAGAGGAGCAATTGATAGTACATTGTTTGTAAAATGGAAAAAGAAAGACTTTCTACTAGTACAAGTTTATGTTGATGACATTATCTTTGGATATTCTGATGAAAAGATGTGTCAAGAATTTGAGAAAGTCATGAGAAAAAGGTTTGAGATGTCTGCAATGGGAGAGTTGAAATTCTTCTTAGGGTTACAAGTTGACCAGAAGAAGGATGGATTCTTTATTCATCAATCTAAATATGTTTATAAGTTATTATAACACTTCAAGATGGATGAAAGTAAAGTCTACAATACTCCGATTCCAGTTAATCACAAACTAGGTCCGGATACATCGAGTGATCAGGATGTGGATCCTACTCTATATAGGGCCATGATTGAATCACTAATGTATTTGACTGCCTCTAGACCTGACATTATGTTTGCTGTTTGTCTGTGCACAAGATATCAGGCCAATCCGAAAGAGTCACATATGCAGGCTGTTAAACGGATCTTTCGTTACCTCAAAGGGCAACCGAAGCTGGGACTTTGGTATCCAATTGATGGAGACTTAGATCTAGTAGCATATACTGATTCGGATTATGGAGGATGCAATCAAAATAGGAAATCTACGACCGGAGGATGTCAATTCTTAGGAGGTAGATTAGTATCTTGGCAATGCAAGAAGCAAAGCTTAGTAGCCATCTCTACATGTGAAGCTGAGTATGTTGCAGCTGGTAGCTATTGTTCTCAAGTTCTTTGGATACAACAGCAACTGCGGGATTACGGGTTAAATATAACCAATACTCCTATGATGATTGACAACGAATCTACTATCTCGATCACCAACAATCCTGTGAAGCACAGTAAAACTAAGCACATTGATATTCGACATCATTTCATTAGAGACTGTGCTGAGAAGAAAATGATAAGGTTAGTTAAGGTTCCGACTAAGGATAACTTAGCAGACCTCTACACGAAGGCGTTCGAAAGAGCAAGATTTGCGACATTGGTTCAACTGAATGGAATGAGAAATACAGAGTGATTAGTCTTCCAAGGGTATTTTAGTAATAGTTAGTAGTTATTTTTGTGTACTTATTAAAAAAAAAAAAAAAAAAAGGGCGTATAGCATTCAAGTGCTTGTTACCTGCGGGGAATTGCCTCCAATAAAAGAACAAAGGAAGTTCTTTTAGAAAAAGCTTTAAGTTTTTAGCTGTAAAAACTTGCGAGATGATAGTACATTAGGAGAATAAGCCTAAGAATAATAACCTTAAGTATTAAGTACGATGTGTTAGTAGATTCCTATAAGTTGCACTAAAATAACGATTTTTAACTAGGATTACACTTATATTTATCTTATTATACATCTATATCCACTGATTATAACTTATCCTTTTACTTAACAAGTGATAAGAATAACTTAAGTCTAGTCAGCTTCATCATACGATTTATTGGTAGGCAGGTTATGCTAAGATTTCCAAGCAGTTAAGAAGTATAAATTTCATGTGTCGTATCTTATGTGATCTGTTATATAACGTATGACATATGTGTGACAACTCTCCAAATTAGGTACTGATTTACATTAAGCATGTGCATTCTTACGCTAATTTCCTGATTAAGTTTAAAATAAAACTTCTGAAGTGATGTAAGTCTAGCAGCCTAGTACTTTTAAACAAAAAGTATTACTAATACGTAAGTAATTAAAGTTACGTACAAATGTGTCGAGACGAACCCGACAGATAAATACGACAAAAGTTGGTGATATAACATAATTAATAATTCAATTATTAATTACGAGTACTATTGTATCTATAACATATAGATAAAACGGGTTAAAAAATACGTTTAACATAAAACGTATTATAAAACGAACAGAAACAATTTTAAAATGCGTTCAGAGACCAAGATGAGAAAAATGCGAATTTTCTCATTCATTTGGGAACATTTATAGCATTACCTCAAAATGTGAATCCGAAATTTGACAGAAATTTCGACGCTCAATTAAATGTTAGCAGTCCAACGCAGGAATGGTACAACAATCAAAAATAATGAAAATATCATTATTCTGAATTTAAATAACGAACCAGGAAAGCATCTACAAAATAAAAATATACAATGTTAAATTTTATATTGTACTAGTTATACCCGTACCCGAAATTAACGGGCTTAAAACACCATACTTGCCCCAATAATTGGGAGACCACAACTGTGATCTCCCATAACTCGACACCATTCCCATTTTCCTCCTCCCCATTCCCTGTGATTTTCTTTCTTTCAAACACAACACCCATTATCATCATCCATCTATCTTGCTCTTCTTCTCCTTCTTTGATCAAGAACACAAGCAAGGCAGCAGTAGCAACAAGTGGAGGAGTAGAACAACAAGCCAGAACCAACACCCTCATCATCTTCTTCATTGCTTCACCATCGTCACCCTCAACTTCACATTTGTAAGAAACTTCAAAATCTTTGATTTCTATGCTTAAATTTCGTTGTATAACTCGTATATACATCATAATCCATGTATATAACACATAAGTTTGATGATTACATGTTGATTTTCTTGAAATGGGTTATATGAAACCAAACCATAAATCCATGAATCATATATGTTAAACTTGTTAAAATGTGATATAATGACATATATTGTTGTTACTAAGCATCTAAACACTAAAACCGTTCGAAAAATGGAACAAACATACCCTGATTTCGAGTTTGGAAATTTGAAGAACGAACAGAGGCCTGGACTCGAGTCAAAGTCGAACGGCTAAGGTCACAAAGCCGAACGGCTGAGAGACCAAAGCCGAACGGCTAAGTGCTCAAAGCCGATCGGCTGTGTACGAGTCTGGTGGGCTGTGTGTTTGGGCCGGACTAAAATGATTATTGGGCCGGACTAAAATGCTAAATGGACCGAGTGTTGTGGACTGGATCGAAATAAATAACGGGCCTATTATATTGGACTGGATCGAGTAAAGTGTGGGTTGGGCCGGAAGCCAAGCCGAACGGCTGATGGCCAAGCCGAACGGCTATCCAAGCCGAACGGCTAGCCCAAGCCGAACGGCTGGGCTGGGCTACAAACTGGACAGAATGTTTTTTTTGGGCCTAAGACTTTGGGTTGGGCTGAGTATTGTAAAAACAAATGAATTAAAATAAATAAACGGGCCATTGAACAAGACTTGTAATGGGCCAAAGAGATTATGTAAATGGGTTAAGATAGTGAACCAAAAACAAAACAAATCGGACCGAGCCCAATAAACTTCCAAAACATTCCAAACATAAGACGTGACCCGAATCGTTTCACGAAACGAATATTCATAAAATGGAACGTGTATGATATATATATATACACACTTGATAAGGCATACGACGTGTGAAATAATAACAATATTTCAACACAACATCACCAACGAATGCAACGACTTAAATTACTGAGAAATTAACAAATTCTACAAAACAAACAAACTGTTAACATAAGTTGATTAAACAAATCAAACGTACTTATGTTAATACGTTTATGGTATATAGGTTAACATACCTTTGGGCTATTACCTGTCAGCTGCTAGCATTCATACCGAGCAAACCACTGTGAGTTTACAGCCCCTACTTTCAAATGTTTTCTGCTTTTAAACACAGGGGTGTTAAACATAGAAATTGCATGCCACACATGCAATCAAACTATAAATGCTTTACTGCTTTTATACAAATGTTGATTTGTGATATTACATTTTCACAACTATTTGGGAATTAGACAAAGGATCCTAGTACGGACCTAGACTTGGAATGTGTGCATGAAAGACCTCATGACATACTACTGTAACCATTAGCTAGGTGACTCTAGCCACTGAGTATACGGATAGTACTATTGCCGTGACGACCCTCCTACGGTGGAGCGTATACTTAAATGTCCGTTCAGGCAAACAACATAAGTTCTGGTTGTGGTTTGGTTATAGGGTTAGGTCGCGTTACTTTAACCTGCGAGGTTTAGCTCACCTTTCAGGGGATCACAGTCTAAGTAAAATTCCCACATACTTTTAGGAAGAACGAATCCTACTACTGTTGGACACCGGAAAACATACCGGTAACTTATTTCACACTGGAGAACGACCAGTACATACTTTGGGATGACATCCCACGTATAACAATACTTCAGGGTAACAACCCTACATAACTTGTATTTTATAAATGAATAACAAATCATTTATACGAACTTGGTTTGACAAACCGCATACACATGAAAACCTGTAAATTCACTCAACATATTTGTTGACGACTTTCTCTATGTTT
The DNA here is from genome assembly GCA_963422505.1 of Pseudognaphalium luteoalbum. Classification (NCBI taxonomy): domain Eukaryota; kingdom Viridiplantae; phylum Streptophyta; class Magnoliopsida; order Asterales; family Asteraceae; genus Pseudognaphalium; species Pseudognaphalium luteoalbum. The sequence goes on from OY730194.1 coordinate 63,178,307, forward strand.
TTCAGGAAATTAGCTGGGTAAGAAATCGCATGCATTCAGGATGGACAACCCTGGACCTATTAGGATGCCACATACTGTCGGGACCGCTTTTGGGGATTTCATTTGTATAACTGCAGACATTGCGGTCATACTTATGAAATCTTATTTTTAACCTTATGTATTTTTGATTTAAAACTAAAATGTTTTGAACGTCACTACTACTGTTACGACTTACATAGTCGTACTACTTTTGTAACAAATGTTTGAATTGGCATCCTTAACCATTATGTTGTGCAATAACCATATGCTCCGAGTGTGTATGTAACGGTTGGTTGAAATTACTGTTCGCAGCCCCGCCACATTATTAAAGCTTCCGCAAACTAAACATAACTAATTGTAATTACCGTCTGGCGGGGTGTGACAGACTTGGTATCAGAGCCATTGGTTATAGCGAACTAGAAGTCTTTAAACGACCTAAAACCTTAGAGACCTAGACTATAGCCTTGGCTAAAACATTCATTGCATGCATACACATTTTGCATACAGCTAACATACGACTGACACGTCACCCACGACTTCTTTGTCTCAGCATGTCGAGGCACAGTCCGATCTATTTGTATGCTTCTGATGAGGAGCCGACCGAGGATTCCTACCATAGCGACGCTAGCACCGGAGTCGTGAGTCCACCAGTTCAGCTGAGAGCTCTATCGGATGACACTAGTGATGCTTACATCACCCCACCACCTACTGCACATGTGGTCCCACCTACTACTGCTCCCACTGACCCTACCACTCATATGTTAGGGTCTACCTTTATGGCGACACGCCATATGACCGCTGGACCTTCCAGAGGACCGGTACCTAGGAGGACACCACGGATGTGTGTCCGAGACTTCCCTAGAGGACCACTTGCGCCCCGCGACAAGGCGCCGATGGCAGAGGAGAGGGTGATACACTGTGATGAGCCGCCACAGAGGGTACCTAGGCTTTCTCACTTGGAGTGGATGACTCCTATGTTGGGGCGGTGGAGGTCGTTAGAGGGTTTTCCTCCTACTTTTGAGACCGGGGAGTCCTCCCGATCCTCCGCACCACTGCCTACTACTGGAGAGCCCGTAGAGTTGACTCTCCCTACCATTGTGGCTGTGATTCGCACATTGTTTCGCATTTCTGGTAGCAGGGGTGCTCACCTTGCCGAGCTACAGAGCGATGTCTCCCGTCTGGATGGAGACATGGCAGACATTCATGAGCGTTGCCACTTCTTGTTGAGCAACGTGGTTGCTGCCAGGGAGATAGCCGAGACTGCACGTGCTCGTGTCAGAGTACTAGAGAGGCGTGCGAGGACAGCAGGGATGATGATTGGAGCTTGTGTGATGATAGCTGTGCTGAGGACAGCTGTGGGATTGTTTCTACCTTATTTTCATTAGACTTGTGTACGGCGGTTTGTGCCTAGTGGGCATCAAACCGGCCACTTTTGGATGGTGGATATGTTAGTAAGTCCATCACGTGTTGTATAGACTAGTATCAGATGGGTAGATGTATGTATGTACTGGACACGTACTAAATGGAAAAACAGTTGTTAGAATGGGTATATGTATAGGAAAACCCATTGACTTTTGTATAGCGCTAACCGCTGATGGGGCGTATTAGGGATCCCATCTTGTTTTGTATAAAACTGTTGTATCAACGCTACACCTTTTGATATAATATAACTTATGTTTGGTTGTATTTCGTATTCATTACATTTAACAACGACTTTAGTTGTATATCTACATGTATATACGTGTGTTAGAAACGGTAGCCAACCAATAACATTTGATCATTCCTTGAAAACCATGAAACATACCACACCTTGACTATTGATTCCTATCTTGAACTTTCTTTAAACTCGATTGTGTTGAATGATGATGAAAAGAAATATGTATCTAGCATTATATAATGACGCCTGGCCAACGTGATTATATTGTACTAACTACATATGGGCGTTTCAAAGTCGTGTGACATGTGATACAAAAACTTGTCCTTCAATTTTTCATATCGTTTCTTTGTTAAAAATGTGAAATCTTGTTCATCACATTCAATACCTTGGCATTGACTTCTGCAATTTATTTCATCGCAGAACGGAATCATGCCACCAAAACGACGGGTGACTAAGAACAGTCGACGAACGACACCTTCTTCCATTCCTGAAACCGTTCCCCCACCCAACAACAATGAAACTACTGAACAAATGATAGCACGACGAATAGCTGAAGGTATTGCTGAGTACGAAGCAAGCCGAAATCGCGAGAATGGAATGAATAACAGCGGGTCTACCCCTGTTAATACTGAGGCACCTGCGAATACTCGCCGAGGGTGTTCATACAAGACATTCCAGGCTTGTAAGCCAGTTACTTTTCGTGGCACCGAGGGTGCTATTGGGATTATCCACTGGATAGAAAAGACAGAGTCGGTGTTGGACATTAGTGACTGTTCACCAGACTGTATGGTGAAATATGCCACCTTCACTCTTGCTGACAAAGCTCTCACTTGGTGGAACAGTCAAGTCCAATCATTGGGACGACCAGCTGCCTACTCCATGTCATGGGAAGTACTGAAAAACATGATGTTGGAGGAATTCTGTCCCCGTAGCGAGATGCAGAAAGTCGAAACTGAGCTGTGGAACATCACCATGATTGGTGCCGATATCACTGGTTATACAACCAAGTTTCAGGAACTAGCACGTCTAGTGCCACATATGGTGACACCTGAGTACAAGCGCATCGAGCGTTACGTATATGGTTTGGCACCACAAATTAGGAGTTTGGTTACATCTTCCAAACCTGACACATTCAGGAGCGCTGTTGTTTTAGCGCAAAGTCTGACGGATGAGGCAGTCAGGATGGGAACACTGACCAAGAAAACTACACCGGGCAAGGTTGAACCGAGCAGTACTGAAGCTGGCAGTTCTGGAGGTACAAAGCGTAAGTGGAACGACAGAGGAAGTGACCGTCAGGGTCAGACAAATAGAAAGGGGTCTGGGAACCCAAGATCCTATGCTGCCACCACTGTGGAAACAAAACCGTACTTTGGTAACAAACCTAAGTGTGACAAATGTGGCAAACACCACGATGGTGAATGTTGGTATTGCAACAACTGTAGAGTTTGGGGTCACAAAACCCAAAACTGCAAGGCTAACCCTACCACTAGGGAGAACACCGAACGCCGGAACCAAGGGTGTTTTGAATGTGGCGACATGAGGCACTATCGGAATCGTTGCCCTCGACTGAATAACCAAAACCGCAACAACACCAACAACCGTGGTAACAACAACCGAGCCAACAACATCAACAATCAGCCGGCTCAAGGACGAGCATTTGTGATCGGAGCACAGGAGGCACGCCAGGACCCTAACACCGTCACTGGTACGTTTCTTGTAAACAACCATTATGCCTCTGTGTTAATCGATTCAGGTGCTGATTTAAGTTTTGTGTCTAATGAGTTTAGACCACTATTAGAACTCGAATCACGTAAGCTAGATAACAAATATACTATTGAACTAGCCGATGGTGAGTTAATCGAGTCAGGAGAAATAGTACCGGGATGCACCTTGGAATTAGAAGGTCATCTCTTCAAAATAGACTTGCTACCGGTTAAGTTGGGGAGTTTCGACGTTGTAGTCGGCATGGATTGGTTGTCGAAGAATCACGCTGAAATAGTATGTTACGATAAGTTAGTACGCTTACCACTACCGACAGGAGAAACTCTTATGGTCAAAGGTGAGAAACGAAAAAGTGCCACAAAAATGATTACATGCTTGAAAGCCCGTAAATATCTCCGAAAGGGATACCAAGCATTCTTAGCACACGTTGTAGAAAAGAAATCCGAGGAGCGATGTATAGACGACGTACCTATCGTACGTGACTACCCGGGAGTGTTTCCTGATGAGTTACCAGGATTACCACCCCCACGACAGGTTGAATTTCATATCGACCTAGTGCCTGGAGCAGCGCCAATTGCACGTGCGCCTTACCGTCTTGCTCCATCAGAAATGCAAGAACTGTCTGCACAACTGCAGGAACTCTTAGACCTAGGATTCATCCGACCGAGCTTTTCACCTTGGGGAGCTCCGGTTTTGTTCGTTAAGAAAAAGGATGGATCAATGCGAATGTGTATTGATTATCGGGAACTGAACAAAGTAACTATAAAGAATCGATATCCACTACCTCGCATCGATGACTTATTTGACCAGCTACAAGGGTCAAGTTATTATTCGAAGATCGACTTGCGATCTGGTTACCATCAACTGAAGGTTCGGGATGAGGATATTCCTAAGACTGCGTTTAGGACTCGGTACGGCCATTACGAGTTCCTAGTCATGCCATTCGGACTGACAAACGCACCAGCAGTGTTCATGGACCTCATGAATAGAGTGTGCAAACCTTATCTTGATAAGTTCGTGATTGTGTTTATCGATGACATATTGATATACTCCCGAACGAAGGAGGATCACGAGCAACATCTGAGATTGATTCTTGAATTACTGGAGAAAGAAAAGCTTTATGCAAAGTTCTCTAAGTGTGAATTTTGGATGCGCGAGGTTCATTTCCTTGGTCATGTGATCAATAACAAGGGAATTCATGTGGACCCATCCAAAATCGAGGCAATAAGAACTGGGAAGCTCCAAAAACACCATCCGAGATACGACAATTTCTTGGGCTAGCCGGCTATTACCGACGCTTCATCGAGAACTTCTCGAAAATAGCCCAACCACTTACCGCTCTAACTCAAAAGGATAAGAAATTTGATTGGGGCGAGAAGCAAGAGATTGCTTTCCAATTGTTGAAACAGAAACTAAGTACCGCACCAATCCTATCACTACCCGAGGGAGTAGAAAACTTTGTTGTCTACTGTGATGCTTCACATCAGGGATTAGGTTGCGTATTGATGCAAAATGACAAGGTCATTGCTTACGCGTCTCGACAATTGAAAGTTCACGAAAAGAACTATACGACGCATGACTTAGAGCTAGGAGCCGTCGTTTTTGCACTTAAAATTTGGAGACACTACCTATACGGTACAAAGTGCACCATCTTCACGGATCACAAAAGTCTCCAACATATATTCGACCAGAAAGAACTCAACATGAGACAACGTCGTTGGGTTGAATTACTGAACGATTACGACTGTGAGATTAAGTATCACCCGGGCAAAGCAAACGTTGTAGCTGATGCCTTGAGTCGTAAGGAACGAGTCAACCCTCGAAGAGTTCGAGCTTTAGGTTTGACAATACACTCAAATCTCATTACTCAAATTCGTGACGCTCAACAATCAGCCTTCATTCCCGAACGCCTTAAGGAAGAATCCTTGAAGGGAATGGAGAAACAGCTTGAAACCAAAGACGATGGAGTATTGTACTTCATGAACCGAATTTGGGTACCATGCGTAGACAAATTACGCCGATTGATTTTGGACGAAGCACATAAGTCCAACTACTCGATACATCCTGGTGCAGATAAGATGTATCACGACTTGAAAGGATTTTACTGGTGGCCTGGCATGAAACGAGACATTGCCACATACGTTAGTAAGTGCTTGACTTGTGCAAAAGTCAAAGTTGAATATCAAAAGCCGTCTGGGCTTTTGCAACAACCCGAAATGCCCAAGTGGAAATGGGAACACATCACGATGGACTTCATCACGAAGTTACCGAGAACAACATCCGGAGTTGACACCATATGGGTGATTGTCGATCGATTGACGAAATCAGCCCACTTCCTCGCTATCAAGGAAACGGACAAAATGGAGAAATTGACCAGAATCTATTTGAAAGAGGTCATTTCTCGACATGGTGTGCCATTGTCTATCATCTCTGATAGAGATGCACGATTCACCTCCCGCTTCTGGCAAACACTTCAACATGCGTTGGGTACTAGACTCGACATGAGTACTGCTTACCACCCACAAACTGACGGCCAGAGCGAGCGAACGATACAAACGCTCGAAGATCTATTGAGAGCATGTGTGATAGACTTTGGAGGTAATTGGGATACACACCTACCTCTAGCAGAATTTTCATATAATAACAGTTACCACACCAGTATACAGATGGCACCTTTTGAGGCATTGTATGGACGCAAGTGCCGATCGCCACTCTGTTGGGCAGAGTTGGGCGACAGACAATTATCAGGTCCGGAGATAATCCAAGAAACTACGGACAAGATATCTCAAGTGCTTAATCGATTGAAAATAGCGCGTGACCGACAAAAGAGTTATGCCGATAACAGACGGAAACCTTTAGAATTTCAAGTAGGTGACAAAGTCCTACTCAAAGTTGCACCCTGGAAAGGGGTCGTACGATTTGGTAAACGAGGTAAACTGAACCCGCGATACATCGGGCCATTCGAAATCCTTGCAAGGATTGGTCCTGTCGCCTACAAACTCAAACTACCACAAGAGCTTAGTAGTATTCATGACACCTTTCATATATCTAACTTGAAAAAGTGTCTTTCTGATGAAACACATATCATCCCTCCAGACGAAGTCTTCGTTGACTCAAAACTGAACTTTGTGGAGGAACCTATCGAAGTTATGGACACAAAAACACAGAAACTTCGACACAAACAAATCAAGCTAGTTAAAGTTCGTTGGAACTCAAAACATGGCCCAGAGTTCACCTGGGAACGAGAGGATGAAATGCGTAAGAAGTATCCTCGACTGTTTGAAACCGTGACCACGACTCACGGCATGAATTAAATCTCGGGACGAGATTTCCCTAACGGGGGGAGAATGTGACAACTCTCCAAATTAGGTACTGATTTACATTAAGCATGTGCATTCTTACGCTAATTTCCTGATTAAGTTTAAAATAAAACTTCTGAAGTGATGTAAGTCTAGCAGCCTAGTACTTTTAAACAAAAAGTATTACTAATACGTAAGTAATTAAAGTTACGTACAAATGTGTCGAGACGAACCCGACAGATAAATACGACAAAAGTTGGTGATATAACATAATTAATAATTCAATTATTAATTACGAGTACTATTGTATCTATAACATATAGATAAAACGGGTTAAAAAATACGTTTAACATAAAACGTATTATAAAACGAACAGAAACAATCTTAAAATGCGTTCAGAGACCAAGATGAGAAAAATGCGAATTTTCTCATTCATTTGGGAACATTTATAGCATTACCTCAAAATGTGAATCCGAAATTTGACAGAAATTTCGACGCTCAATTAAATGTTAGCAGTCCAACGCAGGAATGGTACAACAATCAAAAATAATGAAAATATCATTATTCTGAATTTAAATAACGAACCAGGAAAGCATCTACAAAATAAAAATATACAATGTTAAATTTTATATTGTACTAATTATACCCGTACCCGAAATTAACGGGCTTAAAACACCATACTTGCCCCAATAATTGGGAGACCACAACTGTGATCTCCCATAACTCGACACCATTCCCATTTTCCTCCTCCCCATTCCCTGTGATTTTCTTTCTTTCAAACACAACACCCATTATCATCATCCATCTATCTTGCTCTTCTTCTCCTTCTTTGATCAAGAACACAAGCAAGGCAGCAGTAGCAACAAGTGGAGGAGTAGAACAACAAGCCAGAACCAACACCCTCATCATCTTCTTCATTGCTTCACCATCGTCACCCTCAACTTCACATTTGTAAGAAACTTCAAAATCTTTGATTTCTATGCTTAAATTTCGTTGTATAACTCGTATATACATCATAATCCATGTATATAACACATAAGTTTGATGATTACATGTTGATTTTCTTGAAATGGGTTATATGAAACCAAACCATAAATCCATGAATCATATATGTTAAACTTGTTAAAATGTGATATAATGACATATATTGTTGTTACTAAGCATCTAAACACTAAAACCGTTCGAAAAATGGAACAAACATACCCTGATTTCGAGTTTGGAAATTTGAAGAACGAACAGAGGCCTGGACTCGAGTCAAAGTCGAACGGCTAAGGTCACAAAGCCGAACGGCTGAGAGACCAAAGCCGAATGGCTAAGTGCTCAAAGCCGATCGGCTGTGTACGAGTCTGGTGGGCTGTGTATTTGGGCCGGACTAAAATGATTATTGGGCCGGACTAAAATGCTAAATGGACCGAGTGTTGTGGACTGGATCGAAATAAATAACGGGCCTATTATATTGGACTGGATCGAGTAAAGTGTGGGTTGGGCCGGAAGCCAAGCCGAACGGCTGATGGCCAAGCCGAACGGCTATCCAAGCCGAACGGCTAGCCCAAGCCGAACGGCTGGGCTGGGCTACAAACTGGACAGAATGTTTTTTTTGGGCCTAAGACTTTGGGTTGGGCTGAGTATTGTAAAAACAAATGAATTAAAATAAATAAACGGGCCATTGAACAAGACTTGTAATGGGCCAAAGAGATTATGTAAATGGGTTAAGATAGTGAACCAAAAACAAAACAAATCGGACCGAGCCCAATAAACTTCCAAAACATTCCAAACATAAGACGTGACCCGAATCGTTTCACGAAACGAATATTCATAAAATGGAACGTGTATGATATATATATATACACACTTGATAAGGCATACGACGTGTGAAATAATAACAATATTTCAACACAACATCACCAACGAATGCAACGACTTAAATTACTGAGAAATTAACAAATTCTACAAAACAAACAAACTGTTAACATAAGTTGATTAAACAAATCAAACGTACTTATGTTAATACGTTTATGGTATATAGGTTAACATACCTTTGGGCTATTACCTGTCAGCTGCTAGCATTCATACCGAGCAAACCACTGTGAGTTTACAGCCCCTACTTTCAAATGTTTTCTGCTTTTAAACACAGGGGTGTTAAACATAGAAATTGCATGCCACACATGCAATCAAACTATAAATGCTTTACTGCTTTTATACAAATGTTGATTTGTGATATTACATTTTCACAACTATTTGGGAATTAGACAAAGGATCCTAGTACGGACCTAGACTTGGAATGTGTGCATGAAAGACCTCATGACATACTACTGTAACCATTAGCTAGGTGACTCTAGCCACTGAGTATACGGATAGTACTATTGCCGTGACGACCCTCCTACGGTGGAGCGTATACTTAAATGTCCGTTCAGGCAAACAACATAAGTTCTGGTTGTGGTTTGGTTATAGGGTTAGGTCGCGTTACTTTAACCTGCGAGGTTTAGCTCACCTTTCAGGGGATCACAGTCTAAGTAAAATTCCCACATACTTTTAGGAAGAACGAATCCTACTACTGTTGGACACCGGAAAACATACCGGTAACTTATTTCACACTGGAGAACGACCAGTACATACTTTGGGATGACATCCCACGTATAACAATACTTCAGGGTAACAACCCTACATAACTTGTATTTTATAAATGAATAACAAATCATTTATACGAACTTGGTTTGACAAACCGCATACACATGAAAACCTGTAAATTCACTCAACATATTTGTTGACGACTTTCTCTATGTTTTTCAGGAAATTAGCTGGGTAAGAAATCGCATGCATTCAGGATGGACAACCCTGGACCTATTAGGATGCCACATACTGTCGGGACCGCTTTTGGGGATTTCATTTGTATAACTGCAGACATTGCGGTCATACTTATGAAATCTTATTTTTAACCTTATGTATTTTTGATTTAAAACTAAAATGTTTTGAACGTCACTACTACTGTTACGACTTACATAGTCGTACTACTTTTGTAACAAATGTTTGAATTGGCATCCTTAACCATTATGTTGTGCAATAACCATATGCTCCGAGTGTGTATGTAACGGTTGGTTGAAATTACTGTTCGCAGCCCCGCCACATTATTAAAGCTTCCGCAAACTAAACATAACTAATTGTAATTACCGTCTGGCGGGGTGTGACAATATGTCTTCATTTTTGAATGATAGTACTGCCGTGCACTGTGATCTAAAATTAAAAAAAAAATGATACAAAGTATTATAATGTCAAAAGGTGAGTTATATGTTTCTAAAGAGCATCATTTAGTAACCTCTACCTTACATATGAAAGATACAAAGTATCTAGTGTCAAGTGTATGTTATATGCTTCTAAAGAACATCATTTAGTAATCTCTACCTTGTTAATACAAGATACAGTGTTATGTGTTGTACTTGAATTCTTCAGTATGTTATATAGTAGACAACACTAGATATTGTGTACATTAACAATAAAAGTTTTGCTCAAAAATCTGTGTGTAATTTGTTTATGTGGATCATAATATCGGTAATCGTCTTGAACTGTCTATGATATTCGAACATTCACCTTTGTGAATAATAAGAAACAATAAGTTATTTTTCAATGAAGTGTTATATCATGTGGATAAAGGTACATAAGATATAATTTTATAAATATAAGTTTATTACTGATTAAAGTTGTGATTTTATTGTGCTTATATGAATTTCATGAGGTATGTATACTAACAATTGTCTTAAACTTGTTAACTTGTAATAATGTTACCTTATTCTCTCTAATATGATCCCTAAGCAGTTAAAACTTTAAGTGTTTACTATTAAGTTAGTTTATTTTCTTAGAATGTTAGTAGTTTTATTATTTTAAGTTTTGTAATTATTTCTTAGAATTAATAAATAAAAGTTTTATTTATTATTATTGTTTTATTTAGTGTTTACCCTTTGGAATTAAATTAAACTAGTTATCTTATATCCGTGTTGAATAAATGTAACAAATACAAGTGAAAAATAATTTTTATTTTAGACTTGTACGTTATATATGGGTTTTAATTTAAACTACGTACTAAATTCGCGTTTTTGGTAAAAACTTGCGAATTTGACTAGTCAACGCTGCGAAGCGAGACTATTGCTGCGAAGCGAGTAAATAGTATAAACGGGGCAAGTCAAACGAGTCCAAGCCACACTTGACATTTACTGTGCGAACCGAAGTCAAACACCTCTGCGAATTGACCTTTGGCGAAACGAACCGAATCCATTTTTCAGTTGATTTTCTGATTTTTCGTACAAGGAAGGAATTTTCGAGCCGTGGAACTTTTACAAATTTTGATTGCGCATCTTTTGAAGTAAGTTTCATGAGATTTCACCGTGTAATTTGTGAGATATCGATTGAAATACGTTTTCGAATGTTTCGGTTTAGTTTATCACGGAATTTGTACAAATTAGTGATTTAGAAAACCTAAAACTTGTTTCTAATGATTAATCGATGTTTATTGAACATATCTTAATCGATTAATTGCTTCGAAACACACTTGATCGGTGATTTGTGAATTGATCTCGTTAAATCGTTGGTCCTGCGAAGTGAGATCTATCTCACTTCGCATCCTGCTCCTGCGAGCCGAGACCATGACCGATGCGAGACGAGATTACACGTTTGACTTGAGTTGACTGAAGCGAAACGAGTTCACCTCGTTTGACTTCAGTTGACCGAAGCAAAACGAATTCACCTCGTTTGACTTCAATTGACTGAAGCGAGTCGAGTTCAACTCGCAGAACTTCTGCGAAGCGAGTTGAATTACTTATTTACTTTTTGAAAATTAAAATTTACGATTAACTTTATTTGACTTTGAGAACTGAATTTAATTTGTTGACTTTAGTTGACTTTGTGAAATAAAGTTAAATTTACAACTTAAGAAATATAACTTGTTTTCGATTTGAGAATCGTTTGGTAACAAATAATTAACAAGTTACTCGTTTATATACATATATACTTAAGAACTTTTGTTTATAAGTTAAAATATGTGTAATATCTTAACAATTTAAGTTATTTCATATCGAAAGTCTTCCGACTTATAGCGTAGTCGAGCAGCGTGTCCCGATATTTATCGGCGGTATGATAACTCAAATTGTTATTCTTAGCTAACGGACTTTATATATAATTTATAGAATATAATTGAAAAGTTAATTCAATTAAGTTTCAGTGAATTACGTTATTAGTTGATAGTATACTTAGACGTTTGATGATCTTTTTGATCATAATACGTTAAAGTGTAAATGATCTAATGTTCGTTAACTTAATCTTTTTGCTATTTGTGTAATTTTGAATTACAGATATGGCTAACAGATCTTTTGTGAAGGGTCACAACATATTGGTGAACTTAGATGTCAACGAGCGTGGTGCTGAGCGATTTGAGCAGATTTTGACATACTTAGCACGTTCGAGAATTCGATTTGCTATTACCGAGTCACCTCCTCTGAACAGAGATCTTCTTACGCAGTTTCGGACGAACATTTTATATGATGGTGCTGCTAACCCGCCTACTATACGTACGACGGTAAATCAGCATCCAATTTCTTTTACTGCTGATGATTTACGACAACTACTGCAGCTAGGAACTCCTGAGCAAGAAGCCGGTCCGGCTGCTTATTCAGCTGACTTTATAGAAGGAGCTCTAGGTCGTACAGGCTATTCAGGACCTAGGAGAGGACGCCAGTTTGTCAAGGCATTTGTACTAGGACAGTGGAGATTTCTCGTTACTGTTATAGTATCTATTTTTGGGAACAAGAAGTCAGGATTAGATGAGCTTAGTCCTGAGTTGATGTCAGTTGTATTGTCACTGATTTATAATAAACCATACAGTTTTTCTTCTTATATTTTTCAGTCCTTTAGAGGACAGATCACCGGAGCTGCTAGGACGTTGTTTATTCTTTATCCTAGATTCTGCATGCTCCTGATTCGATCTTAAGTTCCAAAGTTTCCAGATTATGCACCTGATTTTCAAGTTGAGACCATAGGTTTGAGAGGTTACAATGCCTGTTTTCTGTTATCCAAGCGTAAAGATGAGATCAAACCAGAGGCAACTGATCTTTTTGGGCATCTTCTTGATGCTGATTATGTTGCTCCACCAAACAATGGTTGGATGGATGCCGGAGCTCACGTTCAAGCTCAAGCTCAACAACAACAACAAGCTCAACCTCAACCTCAACCAGCAGCAGAGCCACAGGAGCTTATTGAGGATGTTTTACATCAGGCTGAACACTCAGGACGTCAAGTTGTGCCTGAGCTAGCTGCTGAGGTTCTACATGAGGTTTTAATACAGATTGATGATGATACTGATCCCTTGCTATGGGATATTGATAGTTATGTTGCACAACCTGAGGTAATTTTATAATTGCATAGTAATATAGGTACTTAGTTGTTACGTTATTATTATATTATTATTATATAATGCAAATGTTATAGATATTTAGTTAATTAGATAATATTTCTGATTATAAAATATACATATCATTATGATCAGGAAGCTGAGACTGCAGACCCATAGGTCACTCGACCTGAGGGTGAGCAGGGACAGCTAGATGGATCTGAGGGTTTACATTCTAAGGTAATTATCAGATTAATCATAAATATATAGAACTTGTATGATAGAGCTTTTAGCTAATCATAAATGTTTAATATATTTAATATTTAGGATTCTGATGTTGGTCCATCTGGAGGCCGTGATGGTGAATCGGCTATAGATGATGATGTTAGTACTCCTTCTCCACCTCCAGATGCTGGTTATATTAGATATCGATCTCGGATGATTCCAGATCCAGCACTGAAGGAGAAGAGGAAGGCTAAGGAAGTCGATCCGGACTTCAGTATTATTGACGAAGGTCCTGAGGAAGAGGATATACCTCTTATTCCTCAACGCCGTAAGCGTTCCAGGACATTGCTCATTCAGGATGGTATGTTTTATTTAGAGTTAGATAATCTTAACTTGTTGTTTATCAGGAGTTAAACTGAGACAGTTCATTCTGTATACAGTTGCTCGAGATACATCGCAAGTAGAGACGATGATACCGGTGGTTACTGAACCAGTATCTGTACCATCTGAGGTATGAGATAAACGTTTAGTACTACGAGTATTATAAATATTTAATTAGAAATTGAGACAGATTTATCTGTAACAATTACTTATTTATTTATATCTAACGTTACAGGCTGAGAAACTGCTTGAGTCAGTGGAACCAGAAATGGTCTCCAAGACTATTGAGGAGGGAGTTGCAGAACTAGTGCATGGTGCTCAGTTTCTGACCAATAAAGCTAGTAGATTTGCAGCTAGTCTTCTCAAGGAAGCGTTATCTCAAGCTATTCCACCACTTACACGTGAATCTTACATTGCTTCAGTGACACCGCCTGGACCATCAACAATTTCTGTTATTCCAACGACTGATGATGAAAGGATTACATCGTTAGAGTCAAGAGTTAAGGAATTGGAACAGAGTATATCCAGGATTCCAGGGTTGTTAGCTGAGAATGTTTCTCTTGCTCAGCAGATGGTTCATATCAGTGAATCACATTTGACTCTGCTGAAGACTCATGATACTTGCAAAGAGGATGAGTTAGCCCAGCGACTGAAGCTTGAACACTTAGAACGTTTAGTGTTGAGAGTGCATTCAGGATAGTCTGCTCAGGGGGAGATATTGATATATCAAGAAGCTTGCAAAGAGGATGAGTTAGCTAAGAAGAGAAGAGATGATAAAGATGATGATCCCAATGCTCAGAAAGATGGTGAGCCGGCTGGTCCTTCAAAGACTGGTGAGCAAGCTATTATTCAGGGGGAGTCTGCATGTGTTGGTGTTAGTGGTGATGGTGTTGGTATAAGTGTTGCGGGTACAAGTAAAGCTGGTAAGACAGCTTAGACTTGTGTAGATATTTGTACTTAGAATTTAGTTGAATTATAATTGTAATTTATAATTGTAACTGAATAATTGTAACTTAATAATGTTTGTAATATATTCGGCTTGATATTATTATTATTATTACAGGTTAAATATATTAGAAAGTGTAAAGTTATTTAATTCTGAAAAGTTAAATAAATTAGTGATCGAAAGTCTTCCGACTCATTGAGAAGTCGAGCGGCGTGTTCTGATTTATTTCAGCGGTCAAAGTTTATTTTAACTTAGACATTTTAGACTTGAGAGTTTTTATAACTGACAAGTTAAATATGTATGATTTTTAACTAGACAAATGATATATAATTTAAAGATATAGTTGAAAGTTAAGTTGTTGCGATATAACAGTTCAATTAAGTCTTGGAAATTATGTAAGGTAATTAATAGTGAATTTAAATACTTGGTGATTATTTACAATGCATTAGAATTTAAAGTTAATTAATATTTGTTAAGTGTTTATAAGACTTAAGAATTCTTTGATTGATTCAAGGTAATTAATAAAAGAATTATAAGTTATATAGATTGGTTATACTAACATAATTGAAATAAATAATGAAATTTTTAGATTGATTCAAATAATTCAATAAAAGAATTTATATTATTAATTTGATTTGTGTAGGTATGTAAATGCTAGAATTAAGTGACTCTGGAAGTGATATACTTGATGAAATCGATGAAGAAATTGATTTTGATCTTGAAGAAGGAGAATTTTTACTACCTGAAGATTGGACTGCTGTACCTGAGAATGTACAAGACATTGGTGTAGATCCAGATGCAAATATTGATGAACACCATGTGAGTCCATCTAGGACAGAAGTAATTATTGAAAATGATCAAGGTCTAACAGTTGTCGATGTAGATGAAGAAATCGATGACTCAACCGATTCTGAAAATGATGAAATCTTGATTCCTACCAAGAATCCAGCAGTTTTTCTTAGAAAACTTCCAAAACAGAAAAAGAAGGTTGGAGTTTCTGAAGTTGATATAACTGGGAAACGGGAACCTAAAAGAGGGATTATTGGTTGGTACTTTGACTCTGAGGTGAAGCTGTTTGCTATTAAAAGGTTTGATGGAGTTCAATATTTTGAGTGAAAGCTTGCAGTGTTTAGTTCTTTGCCTAGATTTGAGATTCGAGATTTGGCTCGATTACCTTTGAATAACCCAAGTGATGATTTTGTTGGAAGATATGTTGAACACATAATCAAGACTGAGGTTAGAGCTAATAGATTTGAAAAGATTAAGCCAAGAAAAGGAAAGACTATTAAACTGGCAGAGAGAAGTCAAAGAACAGGAAGAAGAAGAAGAAAGAAGATTTATCTGTCTGTTAAGTGTGTACAGCAGATTCCATTGAAGACAATGCCACAAGATATTTTGGAAAATATGAAGAGTTGGCATGTGGATTCAGAGACTGGAGAAGCTGTCATGGTTGAATCTGATGATGAGGTTGAAGGTGGTGAAAGAGAAATCTTCAGAGTTTATGACCATCGACACCTAATGAACATGTCGAAGAAAGATTTGAAAAAGTTGAATGAAAATAGAATCTTGACGACAGTAGCATGGGGTGATTTAGCACGTGATTATCAAATGATGGTTAAGACTTGTATCAAATTGAAGATTTATGCTGGAAGTAAGATTTATAAGTAAAGATCAAAGACAACTTGAAGACATAGTAACATAGACGCTAGAGCTATTGTCAAGGGGGAGTCTGTTGGGACATGTATGTGTGACAACAGATCTAGCTTGTAATAGTACTAGTGATTATTGTAATCAAGTTTGTACAATTGATTTGGATTTGTAAATGATAGGTATTAATTATCGTTAAATATATTAGTATGTTAAAGTATTAGACGAATATCGAATACGAAGTTACAAACTAAAGTTTGCGAGATGAGATCTCAAGTCGCAGAACTTAGTCCTGCGAGATGAGATCTGGGCTCGCAGAGCAGCGAACCAAGTCAAACTGGACTTGGTCGTGGGCTGCGAGTTGAACTCGACTCGCAGAGCCCATCGGCCTGCGAATCGAGATTGGCTGAAACATATAAATACTCAAATAGGTCAAATCGGTTAGAGACTTTTGTAATTCGTTTTTCCAGAGAACTAAAAACGATTCTAAGCATTCTTAAGGTTAGGTATTGATAGATTAATATTAATTAATCGATACAAAACTTTATTGATTAATCAATTCTCTATTATCTTGCGAAACAACCCGTTCACACACCGTGAACCAAGTATTGAGGAATTCCGTGTCTTAATACCTAAGATAACCTCGTTATCGATCCACGTACTAGGGACTTACAGTTTATGTGGTTCATAATATCATTAATTGTCTTGAACTATCTAATAATTGTTCACATCTGTGAATATCATGTTTTTAATTATACAGTGTGGATAAAGGTAACTAAGATTAAATATTATAAATATAAGTATATGGATGGTAAAATAAGTGGTATTTATATGAACTTCTTGAGGTAAGTATACTAACAATCATCTTAGACTTTAAAATATTAAGATTCTTTAGTTTATTCTTACGAATATGATTCCTTAGCAGATAAAATTTTAATCTCCATATATATGTATTTGTTTAGATTTTCTTTATGTATTTTAGGACCGATTAATAAAATGGTACTAGATACCAAAAGTTTAGTTTATTTATTTATCATGTTGAAACATTTTATTTTATGTGTTGTTAATTTTGTTTTTTATTTACATATGTGTACCCTCGTGGAATTATGTTAATCTTCGTATTTAATCATTCAATATTAAATAACAGTGCACAAAGTTTTTATAAAATTATATTTTATGTAATCTTTCGTTTTCAATTTATACTAAGTATACAATTTGCATTTTTGGTCCACATTGCGAAGTTGACTGGTCAAAGTTGCAAATTCAGAGTCGAGTATAAAAGGATACAGTGGATTGCAAACTCATTCACTTTCCCACACACTTTGTGAACTAAGTTTTATTGCGGTGCGAACCAGATCACTTATTTTCACATTTTACGATCTCATACGAACGAGGAACGATTTTTTACTCCGTAGATATTATTCATCTTTGAATTACGCATATTTTGAGGTATAATACACTTGATTTCACCGCAAATTTAACAAGTAATCGATTGTTTTTGTTCTCGAAACCTTCGGTTTAACAATTCGTCCGATTAACTTAGATTTAATGGATTAAAACTCATAGAAATCTAAGATTATATTAAACGAACTATGTAGATCACGATTTAATCACTGGATCATAATAAAACATCATGGATTTTCGTTTTTGATTCAAAAATTACTCTGCAGGAGCGTCTGCGAACTGAGATTCATCTCAGCTTGCAAGTCGCTGATGCGAAGTGAAAATAGTTGACTTTTTGACTTCATTTGACTATGGGAGATGAGTATGCAAAGTTGACTTTCGTTGACCTGCGAGGTGAACTCACCTCGCGTTGACCCGTTGACTACAGATTTGCGGAGCGAAGCTCGTTGACTTGTTGACTTGCCTTACGAGTTGAGATGGTTTGCAAGCTGAGCTGCGAACTCAGCAACTTGCGAGCTGAGTTGCGAACTTCGCAGTCTGTGAATTGAAATTTTTTTTAACTTGCGATAAACTATTTCAAGTTATTTAATACACATTTTGATATTAATACCTTGGGGTTATATGATTTTTATGACTTAAAATTATTTAAAGAAATATTTGACTTGAGATTTTTACAATTACAAGTTATATATTTGTAAAATCCTTTTAAGTAATAAAACATATTTTAATAAGTTAAGTGAACGATTTGGTCAAAAGTCTTCCGACTCATAACGTAGTCGAGCGGCGTGTCCCGATGATATATCGGCGGTCAAATTTTTTAAAATAACATTACATTTTTAGCACGGTCTCATATTAGACATGCTATTACATCATCTCCGTCGCTCTCTATGATTCATCTGACAGACTTTTGGATGGGTATTGCTTATGATCCTTCTGCTAACCCACCGGTTATTCGTGCAACAGTGGGTGGATGTCTGATTGTTTTCTCAGCTGCTGATCTGCGCGAGATATTACGTCTTGGTACAGAAGACCAAGAGAATGGTCCGGTAGAGTTTACCTTGGATTTCATTGAGGGAACTATTGCTCGTATGAGGTATGTAGGCCCTACACGAGGTCGTCAGTACCTGAAGGCCTTTGTGTTTGGGCAGTGGAGATTTTTATAGAACGTACTACTTACCATTTTTACGCCTAAGAAGGGTGGTTTTGATGAGTTGCCACTGACATTGATGTCTGGCGTACTGTCCATGGTTTATAACAAACCATATAATTTTTCCTCTTATATTTTTGAGAACTTCAGAGCTCAAGTCACCGGACAGGCCAAGACGACCTTTATGATCTATCCACGTTTTTGTATGCTGGTTATTCGACATTTTCTTCATGATCTAACAGCTTATGAGCCCATGGCTTTTGTTGATATAATTGGGCTTCGTGGATATAATGCGGCATTCAATGTTGATTCTCGCCGCCCAGAGCATTTGAGACCTGAGACTTGGGATCTTTTTGGTTTCATTATTGATCCACACTACGTAGCGCCACCAAACAATGGTTTGCTAGACGTAGGTGCTGGTGCTGATGCTGATGTTCCTGCTGCGCCTGCTGAAGCTGGTGTGGTTCCTTCCTCGGAACCACATGAGCTTATTGAGGATGGTTTACAGGCTGAACAACAAGGTCACGATGTTGTGCCTGAGATAGCAGAGCAGGTAGTACAAGAAGTACTGGGTCATCAGGATGATATCAATGATCCAGAACTTCAGGCGATTGAGAATTATCATGAGGTAATTCTTCTACTTTATATACTCATTATGATGTTAGGGCTTAGTGAATTGAGCTTTTTCTAAATCATAAAGCTTTTATATCATTATAGGTACAGGTGATTCAGGATCCAGAGGTTGACAGACCTGGGGGTTCATCATCCGTTGTTGTACCTGTACATGTATATATAAGTAATAATTTCTGTAATTATGATAATTATCTACGAACTTGGATGATGGAGCATTTTTCTAATCATAATAGTTTAATATAATTATTGTACAGGATACAGAGGTTGGTCCTTCTGGTGGACGTGATGGTGAGATAGTCACTTATGAGTCTGATTCTGATGATACACCAAGTCCACCACATCATACTATTCGTTATCAATCTCGTATGATTCCGGATCCAACTTTGACAAAAAAGCGTAAAGCTGAGGATGTAGATCCGGATTTCACTCTGTGAGATGAAGATACTGAGGAAGAAGATGACCAGCCTTTAAGGTCCAAACAACGAAAGCTAATAAGGGCTTTTACGCCTAATTTAACTATTGGTGAAGGTTAGTTTTTATAATCTTCATATTAGTTTAATACTTAAGGTTATGCATGAGTTATCAACTGAGACAAATTTCTGAAACAGTTCCTCAAGCTAGACCTAGAGCTGAGTCTAGGAAAAGGTCACAGGAGACAGAACCAGTCTCACGGCCTATTGAGGTATGAGATATGTGTTTAACTTCCTATATTTGACATCTAATAATTCAGAGATAAAGACAGCTGATTCTGTGACTATAACTGATTATATTATTGGTTTATGTTGAACAAAAGGAGCTTGTTGAGTTGGTACGTCCGGAATAATTTCCAACTACCAAAGCGAGCAAATTTGCAGCTAGCTTTCTCACGACAGCTTTGACTCAGAACTCTCAACCACTTACTTCTGCTTCACACATTGCATCACTCACACCACCTGGACCGACGACCATCACTGTTACTCCTAAAACGGATGCTGAAAGGATTACATCCTTAGAGTCGAGAGTTAAGGAGTTATAGAAGTTTACTTCAACGATTCCAGAGTTGGTCACACAGAATCTTCTCTTTGCAAAGCAGATGACTCAACAAAGTGAGTCTTACAAGACACTGTTGGAGACTCATCTCACATTGTTACAAGATTTTACTACCCATCGACTGAAGCTTGAACACTTATAGCATCTTGTGTTGAGAGTGAATTCAGGACAGTCAGCTCAGGGGGAGATATTGATATATCAAGAGTCCTGTAGACAAGATGAGTTAAGGAAGAAGAGAGATGCTGATAAGGATGATGATCCTAGTGCTCCGAAAGATAGTGAGCTGGTTGGTCCTTCAACGACTACCAAGCAGACTATTATTCAGGGGGAGTCTGATGAAGCGGGTAAAAGTGGTGATGATGTTGATACAAGCAATGTTGCACCAGTTGATGTTGCTGGTAAGGAAATTAGTTAGAAGATGTATAGATAGATTGGGTAATTAAGACTTAGATTGATTGTAATATAACTTTTGTATTAAGTTTCAATGAAAGTTTTTGTTTATTAAATTCTTATATGCTCTTGAAGATAAAGAGATTCTTAGGTTGATTCTGAGAAATCAACTAAAGAATATATATTATATTACTGGAAATATACTTAGAAATTATTTGCAAAATAATTATAATATACAGAGATATATTAATTGTAATTTTAGACAGATTTCTGTAATCTATAAAAGATTAAGATTATGTAATAATTCTTTGCTATTTTCATGATTGAAATGATAAAGAAATTCTAAGATTGATAAGTTATCAATGATAGAATTTAAATTATTATTTAATTCTTGTGTGTTTATTACTTTGTAGAATTGGAGAAAATTAATTTGAGTGATTCTGAAAGTGATTTTGGAGATGAAGCTGAAATCGAGATTGATTATGATCTTGAAGAAGGTGAGTTTATTCCACCTGAAGACTGAATTTCTGTTCCTGAGATTGTGGTAGACGAAGGTGTTGATCCAGATGTTGATATTGATGAACATGTAGTAAATCCATCTAGGACAGAATTTGTAGATGATCAAGGAGAAAGAGTAGTCGATGTAGATGAAGATATCGATGACTCAACTGATTCTGGAGAAGAAGATGATACTCTTATTCCATTTTCAAATCCAACGGTTATGTACAGGAAACTATCAAAGATAAAGAAGAAGATTGGAGTTTCTGAAGTAGATATTACTGGAAAGTGTGTTCCACATAGAGGAATCATCGGAGGTACTTTGATTCTGACTTGAAGCTCTTCGCTATCAAAAGGTTTGACGGAGTTCAATATTTTGAGAAGAAGCTTGTAGTTTTTAGTTCTCTTCCTAGATTTGAAATTCGAGACTTGGCTAGATTAGAGCTGAATAATCCTAGTAATGATGATTATGCAAAGTATATTGCAAAGATTATCAGGACTGAGGGTAGATCGATGAAGTTTGAAAAAATTAAGCCAAGAGTTTGAAGAACAATCAACTTAAAGGAAAGAAGTTAGAGAAATGGAAGAAGACGTCAAAAGAAAGTATATCCAACTTTCAAGTGTGTACAGTAGATCCCACCGAAGACAATGCCACAAGATATTCTGGGAAATATGAAAAGTTGGTATGTGGATTTAGAGACTGGAGAAGCTGTCATGGTTGAAGCTGATGATGAAGTTGAAGGTGGTGAACGTGAAATTTTCAAAGTTTATGACCATCGTCACCTAATGAATATGTCAAAGAAAGATTTATTGAAGTTGAATGAGAATATAATCTTTTGTACTGAAGGATGGGGATTTAGCACGAGATTATCAAATGATGGTTAAGACTTACATGAAGCTGAAGATCTATGTTGGAAGCAAGATATACAAGTGATTATCAAGGACAAACTTGAAGACAACTAGAGCTATTATCAAGGGGGAGTCTGTTGGGACATGTTTATGCGACAACAGTTCTAGCTTGTAATAGTGTTAAGTTTGTAATAAAGTTTTGTACTTTGACTTTACTTTTGATATAAATGAATATATAAGTTTGTGGTAATATTTGTTAAATATATATGTGTTTATGGTTATAAGTATTAGACAAATATGCGATGCGAACTGAAACTTGCGATGCGAACTGAGATTGGTCAGTTCGCAAGGTGGCACTTGAACGAGGTCAGTTCGCTGGATCATATGGGATGCGAACTGCGAACTGAGCCCACGACCTGCGAACTGAGTCAGTTCGCAGAGCCCACGACCTGCGAACTGAGACAGTATATATTAAGGTTTTCGGTTTTGAAAACCCTAACAACTTACAATCTGCAAATTTGGCTTCTGCATACAACCCTACGAAATTCTAAATATATTGTGCTTGGTTCTTGATAGGTTAATGTTATTAACAATCAAGATTAAAGCTAGATATTATTCCGTATCATGAATAGATCGTGATACCAAAGTTATATCGTGATAACTGGAGAATTGAGGAATTCCGCACCTCAATATTAAGATAACCTCGCTATCGATCCACAAAACTAGGGACTTACATATACTAACACAAATCGGCAGACATGCGACACTTGTCCAATGACGCATGTGACCGCCTTCATGCATCACTTACCTAAGTGTCGCTATACGACACTAAGGTAAGTGTCGCCTAAAATAATATTATGTGTCGCTAAGTACATAACTAACTTTTCTATTTCAACTGACTAACGACACTTACAACTCGATAGACCAACTGACTGACACACTAAATGTACCAACACGATCGAATTACCAAAAAGGATTTTCATATTTGTAAAACAATAAACTTGTGCTTATAGATACTTTAACTGTTGATTGCGTCGAGTCAACCACCGTTTGAATTTCAACTGGTTCGGCTGCTATCTGATTACCCCAAGTTTTGTTTTCTGTTACTTCTTCAATCCTTACCATTGTTTGATCACCTTCTTCCAACTGTTCACCCTCTAGATGCAATAACGGACTATTATCAATAGCTAGATCTAGAATAGCTATTAATTCTTCTTTTGTCATAACCTTCCTCATCGTTACAATCAAGTAACGAGAGTAATTCCTTAACATAATCTTGGTAATCAAATTTTGGAAAAATTGACCAATCTATGTCCTTATCTTCTTCCTGTTTAAATTCACTAAAAATATCATTAGAAAATAAAGAGTTAGAGAATTGAGGATACTTATTGATTTGATTGTCCATCCCTTCAAGTTGCTAAATGGAGATTCCTTGACTGTGATCAAGAGTTTCGGTCTCTCCCGTTCTTCTACTTGGAGTTTCCATAAATTGTGGAGCTCTCACAATCGATAGTTGGGATAAACTTGTGAAAATATAATCAGGAAATCGATTCATGTACTCCTCAATCGTCATGTTGGCAATATCTTCATCCATAGGATTGTTTCTCGCGTTTTGATAAATCACAGGAATATTATTCATGTCTTGATGTCAAAATAAAAGAAAATGAAAAGGAGTAGAAAATAAAATAAAATAAAAACTAACTAAAAAAATATTCCAATAAAAATTGATTTACAAAGCTAATCAAAAGTTCTTGGTTGCTCCACTGATCATACACAGAAGTGGAGAAGTAGGTCAGCGTGAAGGTTATTAAAGACCTACCCCTTTCGAGAAGCAAAACGACCCTCCTTAAACCTCTATTTTTGTTAGTAATCCCAATGGGTGAGCTGATTTTTTGATTGACCAACGATGTGTAAATATTATTTACAGAATAAATTTAAAAGAAAATACTATAATTTCCAAATTAATAATAAACAACACCGCTCCCCCGCAGCGGCGCCAAAAACTTGATGTGTGTTGAGTAGTCAATTAAAATAATAACAAGTTTTAAATCAAGGAAATACTAAATAATACTATCACACAATTCAGACAAGAATAACTCGTTCGTATAATATAGCATTATAAGTAAGTCCAGGTATCGAACATAGGGAAAATGGAATTCTTAATTTAACCCTAAACTAATATTTACAATTATTCACAATTATTAATAATAAATGTTACAGATAAAGGGGATACATTTTAGTTCCATACGAACGTATTTTAGAATACTAATTTATAACCAAATCAACATAATACACTTAACTAGAGGTAGTAAACAATTAGAGATAAATATGTATTTACTTAGACTATTTTTCTTATATTCAGATTTCTGGGTATGTTTATTTATTCATTGGCTAATTTTATGTTGAACTATAAATGTAGATATCTTCCTTGGTTCGACTTGAGTATCCTAAGATTAAGCTCTTCAATGTATACTAAGATTAACTACCTTCGAGGTCTCAAATGTTATTATCTAATCAATTCTTGTTTAACCTAGTAATAATTATAACCTACCACCAGTTCTGTCTTTTTAAGTTGTAAATAAAACTCAAATCTAAATTATTAATCAATATCATACAAACGTTCGCTCTAGTTTGAATCTCATAATCATATAATCAATATAGATATAACCTTAATAACATTCATAAAATCAATCCAACATAAACATTTAATTAAACCATTACCTAAATATTTTAATATAAGCAATTACAATAAATATTTAGTTCATAATTAAGTTACACATAATTATAATCAATATCTAATAATAAATCACATTCAAAATTAAATAAGGAATAAGATACACAAACCAAATTGTGAACCACGCTCCGAACACTTGATCGTAGATAAACCCTTACGTTTCCGCGCCTCTAAATCATTCCTAAAACCCCTAGAATATATTTCTAGTCGAATTTGGTGTTTAATAATTCGTTTTTATGAATTATTAAGGTATTTGATGTATTTTTTCGTATGAAATTCGGAGCCTCTATTTATAATGTTGCTGGGCCGCCATACCAACCGGCGGTTGGTATATAGATTGGACCGGCAGTTGAGCTTGAATTGTTCATCGACTCCAATTCCAAGGCTGCTCCACCGCCTTATGTTTTCTTTAGTTCTCGATCTTTCCACAATCTGTACGTTTGACCAGCTTGTTAATTTCTTTGACATTGGCAAAATTTATGACTTGGGCCCCACACTTCCTCACGTGACTTGCTTACACTTTGAATGACTCAAACTTTAGACACCACATTAATTACTAGAAAAACCGTCTGCATCATCAACTAATCATCATTTTTGTCTTTTTATGTTTCTTTTTTACTTTTTTCTTTGTTACCAATATATAGTATATATTAAAATAGTAATAATATAATAATATTAATAATAATAATAATAATAATAATAATAATAATAATAATAATAATAATAATAATAATATACGGGGAGATGGTGCAGCAACATGAAACAAAAATAATAATAATAATAATAATAATAATAATAGTATGCATAGAAACAAAAATTCTTCACATAACAATATTATTTAATTAATCCAACTAAATGTTACAAGTGCGATAATTAAATACACTACAATCATACTCTACTCATATATAAGTTTTCCCATGCAGCAACACAATCTTGTTTATACCTATACCACCACGGGTAAATATTTGCCAATGGGTAATTTCCTTCTAAATCAACTTTAACACAATGGTTACCGTGCACATGTCCAATTACCCATGTAACATTTTGCGGGTTCTCAGGTGGACTAGATCAAAGGGGTTGTGATGTGCGGAAAGTATAGTCAAATAAAATAACAAGTTTTAAATAGAGGAAATACTAAATAATACTATCACACAATACATGCAAGAATAACCCGTTCCTATAATATAGCTTTATAAGTAAGTCCAGGTATCGAACACAGGGAACGGTATTTTAATTTAACCTTAAACAATTATTAACAACTATTTACAATTAAATTTATAGATAAAGGGGGACGTTTTATTTCTGAGCGAACAAATAATTACTTTGATACTAAACTAAGATATACAATGCAATTAAAGTAATTAAAGAATTAGTTAAGCTGAATAAGGTAGATGGAAGATATATTTTATCTAGACTAGCTATGTTGCATTCAAATTCTCCTATATGTTTATCTTTATCAGCTAATTGATCTATGTTGAAGTATAAAAGTAGATAAAGGCCTTGGTCCAGCTCAATATCCTAAGATTAATCTCTTTAACCTATATTAAGGTTAACTAACTTCGAGGTCTTGAATGTTGTTATCTAATAAATTATAGTTTAATCCAATAATGACTATAGCCTATCACCAAGTTCTCATTTATCTAGGTATAATCAAAACATAAACCTAAATTATTAAGTCAATTCACACAAGAGTTCTCTATATAGTATGAATATCATAATCATATAATTAATATAGACATAACCTTAATAACATTCATAGAAACAATTAACATAAACATATACTCAAATAATCATAAAAACATCATTCATCTAAAAAAATATGTTAACGAAATAATCAATAATCATTGATAATATAAACAAGATTCCAAATACAAATAAACAGTTATTTATCAAGTAAAAAGACTTAGAATACAAACCAAAGATATTGAATTACCCTTCGTTAGGTTTGAAGGTCTTCAATCCCTAGCCTCCTAGCCTCCAAATTCGACTTAAAGTCGTTCTTTAACCCTAATAATCAACTTTTACCTCAAAAATTCGTATATGGTATATCCCTTAAAGCTGGAATGAGTTTTTTATTTATAATAGCTGAAGTCGGCACCCAAACATCGGTTGGAAGGTCTAACCAGCGGTTGGTTACTTTCTGTCCAAGTCAAACTCTTCGTTTTCACTGATTTCTAGAATTTTCGATCCAACTGCCGGTTGAAAGGCCCAACCAGTAGATCTATGTGTAGATCTATGTGTTAGATAAATTTGGGAGTTTGAATCAACTCATTTGGGCTCCGTTTGAACCAACTGCCGGTTGAAAGGCCCAACTTTCCAGGCCTGCAAACCAAGCACCTTCACCGGGATTGAAGGGGCCATTGGCCTAATTCACTGGATCGAGAAAATGGAATCAGTCTTCGATATCAGCGACTGCGCTACTAACAACATGGTGAAATACGCCACGTGTACTCTCGCCGACAAGGCGTTGACCTGGTGGAACTCTCAGGTCCAAATCCTCAGACGCACAATTGCTTACTCCATCTCATGGGAGACTCTGAAACAGATGATGACAGAAGAGTTTTGCTCTCCTAACGAGATCCAGAAACTCGAGACTGAACTGTGGAATATCCAAATGACCGGCGATGACATTTCCGGTTATACATCTAGATTCCAAGAGCTCGCACGACTTGTGCCCCACATGGTGACTCCTGAGAAGGAACGCATCAAACGATACATCAGGGGTTTGGCCCCACAGATCAGAGGCATGGTTATGTCCTCCAAACCAACCACCTTTAGGAGCGCAGTTGACCTGGCTCAGAGTTTGACCGACGCGCCATTCTGATTGGCACGTTGAAAGCTGCTACTGGGAAGAATGAACCGAGCAGCACTGAGATCGTTGGTCACGGGGGAGAAAAACGGAAATGGATCAACGAGGGAAACAACAACCAGAACCAAGCAAACAAGAAACTTACGGGTAACTCCCGGGCTTACGTTGCCACCCCTCCAACTGGACCCAAACCCTACCTTGGCAACAAACCGAAATGTGACAAGTACGGAAAGCACCACGCAGGCGATTGCGCCTTTTGCCAAGACTGTCGGAACTGGGGTCACTTGGCCCAAAACTGTAAAACCAACCCTCCCGCTCGAACGAACAATGGGTGTTTTGAATGCGGTGAACCGGGGCACTACCGAAACCAATGCCCACAACTCAACAACAACAACAACCGCATCGCCAACGTTCCAAACGCTTGCGGACGCGCATACATCATTGGAGCGCGGGACGCGCCTGTGGTTCCCTGAATGAGTACGGTACGTCTTAAACAACCATTATTACGTTTTAACGATACGTTATCCGGATGTTGATCCGAACCTGATGCTGACCAAACGTAGACTATGTTTCGAAACGTACCACTTACCGAACTATACCGCGAGTATACATTGATTGTTAAAACTTTTATGGCAACACTCGAGCGCCACGTAAACTATTACTATTTCTAACAAAATGACTTTTCGGAAAACATACGCGACGGGCGTTCCGACTTGAATTTAAATCTGGGGACGAGATTTCTCTAACAGGGGGAGAATGTAACAACTCGCAAATTTAAACGTAATTACGAGCATTAAACATTTGCATTATTAGGCTAATTCCCTACTTTGAGTGAATTCACAACCCATTTTAGAGGTAAGTCTAGCAAAGCCCAACTAGTTGTTACACGTACTATTACACATTTCGTAATTAGTATAATTACGTACAAAACATTCGGAAACAAACGCGACAAAAATATACGACCGTTGGTGAACAAATTATTTGATAATATGAAAATTATTAAATAACGATATTTATTTATTAAATATTATGTTTATAATATTTACAAAGTATTTCGTTGCAAATAACGTTTGTTTCGTACAACTAAAACAACTTAAAACCCATTTGTAAAATTTAAATAAAACAAAGTTATAATTTTATTTCTCAACTAAATTATTTTAAATAAAAAGAAATATTACAACTAAAGGTATAACCGAAAGCATATTTAAGAACCTATCATTTAAAAACATTTTAACGTTTAACGATCGGGTAAACGAACACGGGTAAAATACCACAAATTTAGGACAAAGTCCCCTCCCTTTTTCTTGACTCCAAAAATCTGCCCCAAACACTCCCAAACACCCCCCAAACCCCAATCTCATCCTCATTCTATCTCTTTTCTTCTTCTTTCTCTCATCTCTTTTCTCTCTAACTCACTACCAACAACAACAACAAAAATCAACAACAACATCATCTCCATCACTTGTGTTTTCGGAATCATCATCATCAAGAGCAACAACAAGCAATCCATCATCGTCATCTTCATCCTCTTCATCTTCAAAGTTCATCGTCACCATTTTCAAAACCCTAATCTTCAAATTGTAAGGATTTCTTAACTTTTTCTTATGATTTCTTGTTAAAAACACTTAATATATCATGTATTAACATTATAACAACAAGATTCGGCCTAAAAATGGGTTAGATTGCGTTTTTGGGTGAAAACCCGTCGAACAGACGGAAGTGTCGCCCACAGACGCACAGTATAGCGTCACTTGCTTAAGTGACGCATGTAAGTGACGCCTGTAGCATCACTTCCCCAGTGACGCCCCTTAGTGACGCCTGTAGCGTCACTTCCCCAGTGACGTCCCTTAGTGACGCCTGTAGCGTCACTTCCCCAGTGACGTCCCTTAGTGAAGCCTGTAGCGTCACTTCCCTAGTGACGCCCTTAGTGACGCCTGTAGCGTCACTTGCCTAGTGTCGCCTAAAACAGAAACTTTCAAATCTTTTTCACTAAGTGTTGGACTTAACCGAGAACGAACATTTACATACGATACGAAACACAAACTTTAGTAACATTACGAAAACACTTATTTTATTGAAACGTTGATTTTAAACCAACACCAACGAGTCGTATACATTTTCACAACTATGAAATACAAACGCAAACGTTAAACAAATACTGGAATGGGTGGTTAAACTTAAACCTCCACATACTTACTAAATGTCATACGTTTAGGGCGTTAGGAGATTTCGACTAGACTTCTTGGGCTTTAGGCTTTGCTAGCACTCGAACATACTCGACTCAACAGGTGAGTTCACAGCCCCTACTTTTACTGTTTTACTACTTTGAACAGGGGTGGAAAACATAGTCAACTGTTTTACTTATTGCCATAACTGCTTTTACTCATATGATTGTTTATCATACTTGTTTGCTCACACGATTAGAGTGCTTGAACTGTTAAACTCATACACAAAAACTGGAATTTATGATACAACATTTTCATACGAATGTCGTGTTAAACTTTGTTTGGTATACCGGAGAACGACCGGTACTTTTATAAAAATGCTGGAGAACGACCAGCTACGTATTTTGGTGCCAGAGAACGACTGGCCAAGTGGACGGGAGAATGATCCGTGCGTATCTGGACCGGAGAACAACCGGTGCGTATTTCGCTGGAGAACGACCCGTGCGTCTTTTGACCGGAGAACGACCGGTACTGTTTTGGAAAATGCTGGAGAACGACCAGCTACGTATTTTAAACTGTATTTTGGGTAACATCCCATGCGAACTGTATTTTGGGCAACATCCCAACCGAACTATATTTGGATAGCATTCCACAAAACGTTTATTCAATTATTATGGCGATACTACTTGTGAACATATTTGATATTCAACAACTGTTTACGAACGTATTTGGTTAAACAAACTGTATTGTCAAAATGTAACCTGTAAATTCACTCAACCTCGTTATTGACTTTTACTATGTTTTTCATGGAATTAGCTGCGCACGTAAGAACCGCCTGCACGTTGGAATTTAGGCGACCCACGAAGAATAGGATGCCAACTTTTGACAATTGGATTTCTTTTATATAACTGAAACTGTTTAGTCATATTTACGAAATCTACTTTTGCAAACTTTGTAAACTTTGTAACTAATACTTTGGCTTCTTAATATATATGTTCTATTGTAATCATAAGCTCTGATACGTATGCATGTACTGTGTATTGTGGCACTCTCCATACTTAACTAAATGCTTCCGCTAAACTAAATCAACGAATTTGGGGGTGTTACAACTAGAACAAACAAATAATCATTTAAAAATAATAAATCGATTGTAGGTGAATATACTAACCCGAGTAAAGCGTTTAAAGTTCACATGCGCATGGTAACCCACAACTTGTACGCAATATACAACCACAATTTTTAAAAGTTATCTGAGACCATTTGAATGTCTAAGTTCATTATGGATTAACTCTATTGCGTTTTTCGAAACAAATCCTAATAAGTGTTGAATCATATACGTGTTGTGTTTAGGATTAATTTTTATCCAACTTGTTTCCAAGCTTTCTTTGATCGTATTATGTTGTAGTTCCACGATTTGATCAATGAAGTATACAAATCTGTCTAAATTAGAGCGTGCTGAACCCAAATGCAACTTTAATAGAGCATGTTGACTTTCAGCTCTATTGGTTATATGATTCCCAAGGTTAAGAACTTTGTCTGTCCAGAAAAACATAAACAATTCTCTATATTTGTTTATTTCATTTGTATGATTCTATAAATGACAAATTATAAAATAGTATATATATATATATATATATATATATATATATATTATAGTACCTTCACGTTCAATCAATAAAGCTTTCAGTCTTGCATAACGGCGTAAGTATGTAGTCCAAGTTGAAGATTTACAAAATGAGTTCCATTTTGCATTGAAATCATCCCACTCTTCCACCGACCGAAACCTGGGTTTGCACTTCCTAAATATTGCTTGAGATATGTGCCATCTACAAAGCAAGTGTTTAGCCTCCGGAAATATTCTTTCACACGCATTCATCAAAGCCAACTCTCTATCCGTGAGGATAACACGAGGGAAAACACTTTCATCCATGTTCGACCTTAAACATTCTAATGCCCATGTGTAGTTGCACTCTTTTTCTTTAAGCATGTAAAACATACGCAATGCAAAATGATAAATGTGTAGAAATTACCCCAATAATCTGCAGAAAAGGCATATTATATTTGTTTGTCTTGTATGTTACATCTATGAATAACACATGTGGGAAAGAACGCTATATTTCCAATGATATCAGATGAGTGAAAAACAACTCCTCCAATTCATGAGTTTCTTCATTTACTTGAAACTCAAAGGAATAACCTTTATCCTGCAAAGTATGAAAAAGAACCTGCATTGGAGTTCTACCTGCTACCATCTTCATTTTAACTTTCGAAACTTCATTATATACATTTTTTATTGTGGAGTTGTTGTTTTCATTTTGTTTCTTAATTCTGTGAAATATGTCACGTGGTTTGACATTCTTCATTGTCAACTCGGCCACCAAACTAGCTTCATCAGCAGTCAATTGCTTTGAATGTGAGTGACCCTCCATATAAAGTGCTGGATGGTGATTATGCTCATCACGTATCACTTGTAACATCCAACAATCATTGGCTTGCGAATAAGTTCCTGCAACTCAAAAGGACAGTTAATTTTAATTTCCCTAGCTTCTGGGTCGATAGTTTTACTTTTCGACTTGAATAGACCGCCACGATCACACCTAAGTATTACTTTGTATAGAACGTTACTCAACATTTTTGTGGATCTTTTAGTCACAATAACATAACCATGTCTGCGGCCAACCTCTTAGACCCAGTTCATTAAATCTCGTGGAGATTTAAACTCCTATAATAAAATTTTGAGAACATGCATAGAAATTAGTAACAAGAAAACATGAAAAGTATTAAAATTTTTGAGAACATATGTTATACCTGATATGTAGAAAATGCCGATATAACATTTTCATTAACACTCGACATTGGTTTTTCACAAAGTGTAAGGTGTTTTGATGTAGTGAAATAGAAAACGAAAGATTTGTGATTTCAAATGAATACTTGACGTTATATAGTAAAATATTTATAAAAATATTTTCAAATAATACCTTGCTTTAGTCACGTCAAATAATTTATACTTTTACTTTTGTCACTTCAAATAATTTATACTTTTCCTTTAGTCACGTCAAATAATTAATTCGAATATTGTAAAAGATTTTGTAAATACAAAAGTTGTATTAAAATTGTCTTTTTATAACTTATTTTTAAAAGTTTTTATGCATTATATATTTTTTCTGAAAAATATAAAAGTTGTTATATAAAATTAATTTTTGAATTTTTTTATATAAAAACAACTTAATAAAAAGTGAGTTTTTTAATTAAAAAATTGATTATTAAAAAATTGATGGGACTAAACAATTATAATTTCAAGGGTTTTTTCTAGTAAAATTGGGATGTCTATGTATGGATGGGATGTAGGGACAAAAATGAATAGTTGGTGGGAGACAAAAGTGACTGATTGGACAAAGCACCTCATTTTTTAGGGTTTTATTTATAGGAAAAATGGGGTTTCTAAAATAGGACCTACTTTGAATCCATCCGCTTCTTCACGTGATACCTTCTGCAAAGACATAATAATAATTATTAACATTTATTATTATTATTATTATTATTATTATTATTATTATTATTATTATTATTATTATTAGTAACGTTATTATTATTATATTTATATTACTAACTTAACTTTAACGTTACTATTTTTAATATATATATTATAATAATTATTTAACCCAAATTATTAGGTCCAACTCGTAAACTCCAATAAATATTCAATCTAATTATTTTTGCGTAATCTATTTAACTTATCGAACTCAAATATTCACGAACTTTATTCATTTTTATCACTCTTTTAGCCACTTTGTACCAACTATATTTTAGTCTGGATAACTTTTATATAAAAATTACTTTATTTGACTTATTTTCGTCCCTTCTCTAATTTAAGCTCCATCTATTCCAATATTGTAAATATGAACGAAATAAGTATCTTTTATTAAGTAATTGTAATAAAAATATATAAAAACTAGGGAATACTAGTATATAAATATAGTACTTATTTGATTTTATCAACAACATTCCAACGGACTTCTTAACCAACTACTTGACTTTTAACTTGACCATGAAAGTTTTAGTGGGCGCCTTACACAAGTTTGAACCATAACGATAATTCAAAGAGACAGGTTGTAATTTACTTACAACAAGCTAAACCACTTCTACCCCTTGGAAATATCCTTCCCCTTTCCACTTCCTTGTACCTACACATAAAATTTAACTAGGTAAGCATAGCGCTTAGTGAGAATATGAATATATAATCAAGTGATATTTACTAACCAGTATACAATGCATTATTATAAAACGACCACAAACATAATAATAAGCAAAGTACAAAAACTACTTTCCTTTTCTTGAATTCACTTTCACTTTTGTATGTGCACATATCTAATCATTAATCTAGCTAATATCAATTAGCTAGTCTAATCACAAATTTGTCAACATGAGTTAGCTACTAATCATGTCATTGCTAATCTTGATTAGCCATTCTAATCACAAGATGACTAACTAAAGTTAACCATACTAATCACCTACACTTTTCTAAGTACATTTCATAGCAAATAAACTAATTAACAACACTTTGCATAACTAAGTGAATCTCTTGCTCGGAGGTAATCCAAATCACTTAATTATCATCTATTCACTTTCATATTACTCACCTTGATGCTTGAAACAATTTGTAGCGAGGTGATCAATTGATGGTGACTTTCCTTAAAACCTATCACATAAATACATAACAAGCTATTAAAAACAACTAATCATATTGTATCTAATTTCATCTAAATTCTTCTCCCCCACTTTGAGTTTATTAATTTCACTTTCAATAATTTAACTAATTTTACTTTAATAATCATAGTTAAGACTTTCATATGAACTTTACTATGATTTTTAAATTAATAATCATCTAACAATCTTTCGAATAATACCTTTAAACTAATTTGACATGATTCATGAGAAATCCCCCATGAACCCTAATCACCATCTTTCAATTCTACAATACCATTAAGCTATCAATCATCATTACTACTAAGCTAGATTAATATAACTCTAACAATTACAAGCCCTAATTTCAGATTATTATCATCTCTCACTCAAAACCCATAAAGAACCCATTTCTAGGGTTTCATAAAAGAAAGAAAACTACTTACAAGGATTAAGAGAAGATAGAAGATGATGATTCTGATAAGTGAGGCTTGAATTGAAGATTAAAAACTAAACTTGAAGACTTGTTCTTGGTTCCTTCTTCCCTACGATTTTACTCTGCTTATGTTTTGTTTCTGGAGTGTTTGAGACTAAGTTAGAGAAAGACACGTATCTGTGTCTATTATATTTTAAATTTTTTAACTACACAGTCTGGAACTAAACAACTATTTACATTTTCTATTATTTTGTATCACTTGAATAATAATACTTTATAAAAATTTATATATTTATGTACACTAAAATAATACCTTAAAAATTGAGGTGTTACAACTCTCTCCCACGTATTATGTTCGTGTCCTCATAAACCATTCTTGATGTACTGCAGAATTATATATATCATCATCCATTCCTCCGGTTCCCAAGTAAACTCCAAACCCTTTGATGTGTGTATACCATGTTATAAATAAAACAAGAAATATCAAAGAAATGGATTACTACACAATAGGCAAGCGAGCCTAAACGAATAGTAATATAGCTTTGGTAAATCTGAGTTTTGTTCCTACAAGGACAATGTGTGTGTACTTTGAGAATTGATTGAGCTATTAATCAAACTTTTATTGAAAGCGAGTAAAATGATTGGATAGTTGTGCCTTTTAATGACAGGCAGTCAAGGGTGTTCAAATAATAAGTAAATAAAGCAAATAAAGATAGTAGTGATCCTACATTGGTATGAACTATGTTTATTTATATTTATTACCCCTCGACTTGAATGTATGGATTAAGCATGAGACTCAACCAATCATATGCAATTGACAAAACCAATCACTTTGTTGCCACAAAACCAATTGAGCAATTAACATTTCTTAGTGCAAGATGTCTCTAAACACCAATAGTTGCTAATCACTTATCGTCAATTCAAGTAATTCTATGATTTGATAGTTAACCTTACCATCGTAAGAGTTTAAACCACATTAGATGTCCCTAAATGTGATACACAAACAATCAAAGTATCCAATCTCAATTCAAAACCTTTTATTCAATGGAATACAAAGACAATCATCAATATCTCAATAGATTGTGAACAAGTAAATGATAAACACAAGTTTTCACTTAATGCAACAAATACTTATCAATTGAATTGAAATCAAAAACCTAACTACTCATGGTTCTTTAATCAAACATAGAATTAACTGTTGGTGCATCTTGGTGTGTTTGTCAGTTGGTCTAAGTCTGTAATGCGTTTGATATGTAATTACGTTAGTTATAACGTTTGTATTAATTACATTTTGTGTTTTGGCGACACAAGGTCTTTGTGTCACAATAGTTAACTTGGTGACACATCTTGTGTCGCATGAGTCGGCTTGGCGACACAGCTTGTGTCGCATAGATCAGATTAGGTCTTAAGTATAAATAGTCGAGTTCGGCTCATTTGTGAGGGTTGACAAATTTGTGAGATCAGAGAGCATATTGTAACTATTCTATTCAATATAAGCTGATTGACTTTTGGTATTCAATTGATATACTTTGTGTTTGATTCGTTATTTATTCGTTTAACGTTTGTTGTCAATCGTGGGATTCCGCACTATGTTTGATTGTTAGGGTTCAGTTAGGTCCGACTACAGGGGTACTACATTAAAACATAACTTAATTTAAATCGACACGATACATCCACAATAAAGTATTTATAAACTTAAATAAACATAAGAACCTAGCCCTTGAAGGGCACAATCATAAAGAAATCACAACGCATAGAAAAATCCAGAATCGTAGTTATGAGATCAAACCAAATATGGCGATGATGGTGGATGATTGGGGTTCGATCCTTTATTCCCTTAACAATCGATTGGTGGATGATGGTGGATGATGGCGATGATGTTAATCCCTTAACAATCGATTCTGTAAAGCTCATACTTTTATGTTTCAAAAACTATTATGAAGAGTGAAAATGATAAGTTGAAAAATAATAACCAGAGTAGACCACGAGTGGAAGATATACCAAGTGAAGAGAATATTTTGAAAAAGGATTTTGGAATAACATTACCCTATAACTACTATTTGCATGAAAAGATGAATGTAATCTTGATTAAAAAATTATTAATTGTGTGGTGTTTAAACAAGAAGACAAAAAAATAGTAAACTCCTAAAAAGCTGGCAGCAATAACCTACAAATTTAGTCTAGAAAGCAAAAATAGGAACCAGTAATAAATAACTATATACAGTAATAAGCAATGAAGACGGTAATAACTATAACTAAGACATAGTACTTAACAGTTATAACAAGAATATAGCTAACAGTAATAACCAAGACCAGTTAAAACTATTAGTTTGTTAAGTTATGACTGACAGTATTATGATGACTCTTCATTGTTTATTCTATCAGTAATAACCCATAAGCAAAAGAAGATATATACAGAAAAATAGCTTGTAGATGAAAAGACTCAAGAAGAATTGATTCTTCCAATACTAGTAACCAAGAATGTAAACCTACCTACATCAAAAGCCTTTGTAAACAGATCTGCAAACTGATTATCAGTATGAACTTTCTCAATCTGAATGAGTCATTTTTCATTACAATCTCTTATAAAATGATATCTTATTTCTATATGCTTAGTTTTGGAATGTTTAACTGGGTTATTTATGATACTGATAGCAGATTTATTATCAATCAAAATGGGAGTATTTAGAAAAGTCAAACCATAATTAAGCATTTGATTTTGTATCCATAAGACCTGAGCACAACAACTTGCAGCAGCTACATACTCAGCTTCAACAGTGGATGTGGATACAGTAGTTTGCTTCTTGCATTGCCATGAAACTAACCTATCTCCCAAAAATTGACAACCTGCTGATGTTGACTTTCTGTCCATATTGGCCCAATTTTGGTTGAACCTTTAAATATCTAAAGATTCTTTTGACTGCAAACAGATGTGATTGCTTTGGACATGATTGAAACCTAGCACAAACACAAACATCAAACATGATATCTGGCCTGGAAGAGGTCAGATACATTAGTGATCCTATCATTGATCTATACAAATGTACATCAACTTCTTCTCCTTCTAGATCTGCTGTTAATTGCTTATGTGCTTCCATGGGTGTGCTTGCGACTTTGGCATCTTTATATCCAAACTTATCCAGTATGTCTTTAACATATTTCTCTTGACAGATGAAGATCCCATCAGATTTCTGCTACACTTGTAATTCCAGAAAGAATGTTAACTCTCCCATTGAGCTCATGCTAAATCTTCTATGCTTAATAAACTCCAATTCTTTACATAAACTATCCCTTGTAGAGCCAAAGATGATATCATCTATGTAGACTTGAACTAGTAGAATATCATTCTTAACTTTTTTGTTGAACAAAGTTTTGTCTATGGTACCTCTTTTGAATCCACTTTCAAGCAAATAAACTGATAAAGTGTCATACCAAGCTCTAGGTGCTTGATGTAAGCCATACAGAGCTTTGTCCAGTCTTAACACTTTATCAGGATACTTAGGATCTTCAAAGCCTAGTGGCTGACACACATACACTTCTTCATCAAGATTGCCATGTAAAAATGCACTCTTCACATCCGTTTGATACACTTTAAACCCTCTAAATGAAGCAAAAGCTAGGAACAATATGATTGCTTCAATTCTGGCCACAGGAGAAAAGACCTCATCATAATCTATGCCTTCTTCTTGTGTAATCCTTGAGCTACCAATCTGGCTTTGTTCTTGATGACAATGCCTCTTTCATCCTTCTTATTTCTAAACACCCATCTAGTACCAATAGCTCTTTTTTCCTTGGGTAAATCAACCAATGTCCACACTTTTTGAATCCGAAATTGAAGCAATTATTCATGCATTGCTTTAATCCAACTTGGATCTTTCAAATCCTCAGTAATTTTATTGGGCTCCATTTGAGACATAAAACAAGTAAACAAAGAAGGGTAGTCATCTTCTTTATTTTCTTGTGTCTGTTTTCTGGTTTGAACAGGAGTACCAATATCTCCAATTACATTCTCAAGTGGATGATCTCTATGAGAGATGTACTGAGATGTGGAAGATTCAGGTATTTCAGTATCTAAATTGGTGAAATTCTTATTCATAAGGATACCTTCAACATCCCTAGTAATTCTGTCAATAATAGGCCTTGTATTACTAGAAAACTCATTCAAATTCTTGGCAGGTTGTTGCTCTGAGCTCAAATCTCTCTCATCTTCACTTTTCCCCAAATCTGGCATATCTAGATTTGTCTCATTATCCACAGGAGTTTTATCACCATCACCTTTATCCTTACTTGAGTCTGAGTCTTTTGTAGACTTTGATGAATCTGGACCAGAATCAAAAACTTCTGGAGGATCAGGAGACCATATTGGAAATAAAATGTGTTCCAAAGAATCATTCTTCTTTCCTGTTGGGATTCCTTTTTCCTCTTCAACTGTACCTGTACTTGTACCTACACTAGATTGCACATTTTTATATCTGAAAGCATGGGTTACTGCATCAATATCAAACAAGTAATCTGGACCTTTCCCTATTGGATTAGTTGTTCTCTCATTGAAAGTCACATTCACAGATTTTTCTATGATCCTAGTCCATTTGTTAAAAACTCTGTAAGCCTTGCTTTGTACAGAGTAACCAACAAATAAACCCTCATCAGCCTTACTTTGAAACTTACCTAAGTGGTCTTTGGTATTCAAGATTGTACAAGGACACCCAAAAGATCTTAAGAAACTAACCAATGGTTTCTTCTTAAAGAGCAGTTCATATGGTGTCTTGTTGTGAGGCTTAACTATCAATACCCTGTTCTGAACATAACAAGCAGAGCTAACTGCTTCTGCCCAGAAAGTCATTGGTAACTTAGCATCAGCCAACATGGTTCTAGCAGCCTCAATTAGTGTCCTATTCCTTCTCTCAGCTACTCCATTTTGTTGTGGAGTCCTAGGAGCACTAAACTCTCTCTTAATACCCTTAATCTCACAGAATTTATCCATCTCATGATTTTTAAACTCTGTTCCATTATTACTTCTAATGATTTTAACCTTGAGATCCATTTGATTTTCTATCTTAGTTATGAATGATCTTAGAATTTCTCCCGTTTCATCCTTTGTTCTAAGAAAGAACACCCAACTAGACCTGGTATAATCATCAATGACCACCAAACAGTAAGATTTCTTCCCCATACTACTCACATTGGTTGGTCCAAACAAGTCCATGTGTAGCAAATGTAAGGGTGAGCAATTAGTGTTCACGATTTTGGACTTAAAAGAAGACTTGTGTTGCTTGCCTTTCTGACAGGCAACACAATGATCATCACATGAATATACCTTTTCATGTAAACCTCTAACAAGCTTGTTTTTGACAAGTTTTTTAATGGTTTTGTAATTCATGTGACACATCCTTCTATGCCACAGTTCAGATTCATTCACACCAGCTTTAGAAATAAGATAGTTTAATTCAGGTTGAGGTATCATATTTGCTAAGTCACACTTATATACATTATCTTGCTTTGGAATTCTCATTAAAATCATATTTTCTAGAATTTTAAATTCTTTAGACAAAATAAGGCATTCAGTGTCAGTAAAATGAACTGGCTTCTTTTTATCTGTGATTTGACTCACACTTAGCAAATTATACCTCAATTGTTCCACAAAGTAAACATTATCAAAACTTATCTTATCACTCTACACTGTTCCTTTGCCTGTTATCTTCCCTCCTTTGGGATTGCTACCAAATGCTACATATCCTCCATCAATTGCCTTGAAATTCTGTAGCTTATCCTTGTCGCCAGTCATGTGCCTTGAACAACCACTATCAATATGCCATAAGCTCCTTGGTTTGTTCTGCACATATAAAGAGAAAAGTTAATATCTCTTGGGAACCCAAACCAATTTGGCTTTGGGTTTCCCATGTGCATCCACATAATCAACTTTCTTGAAGATTATTGATTGTGATGCACGGTTGGTATTTGGACTCATTAATTTATTAGAAAAAGGTGTCCAAATCCAACTGATATTAGACTTAGCAGTTTTAACTGGTAGATTATGCTTGACAGTCTTAAACTTGTTATAATTGTTAAAACGCCTAGCAGCAAAAACACTTGGTTTAGCAATTTTTAACATTATTATCAGTGTTAAGATGTTTAGCAGTCATAACAGTTTTACCTGCTTGTGTCTTTTGACTGTTGGCTCTAGTTTTAGTTATAACTGCTTTAGTAGTTTTAGCTGCTACAGTTCTAACTTTATTAGCCTTTGAGTATATCTTATGGCTTCTGGCAATATGATTAACTTTTGATTGAAACTTTTGTTTATTACTCATATTTGTTTTTGTCCATGACTGCTTTCCAATCCTTTGAAAATTCTTAGGATTATGATAACAGTTCTTTTTAAGATGACCCAGTTTACCACATACAAAGCAAGCCTTTTCTTTTATCACAGTGACATTGTTACCCAATTTCTGAGAGATCATTTGATTGCAATTTCTTTGATTGCCTCTGGGTATTTGTTTTTGAAAGCTTTGTGAAGAAGAAGTACTTGCTTTGTAGTTGCAATTTACACAGTTATTAACAATAGATTTAGCATTTAACGATTTATGAACTGATTTAGCACTAACATAACCTAATCCTTCCCAAAACTTGTTAGTGTTTAAGCTCACATTTTCTAATGCGTGTTTGGCCTTTTCCCTAAACATTTTCTTACCTTCTTCTAGTTTATCAGATGAAAATTCAGAAACTAGACCAGTAATAACTTTCTTTTCAATCTCACATGATGATTCAGACTTGAGTGATTTAGATTTTACACACTTTTCACTCTCAGATGTACTATCACTCTGATCATCTTCTTCACTCCAATCACTAATCTCAAGTTTATCAAAGTTCACATCTTTTTCTGAACTCTTAACAGGATCAGCCTTTTTAACATCATCATTCATTCCTTCCTTAAGAGAATTGATATCAATTTCAGGTTTAGAAGGAAAGTAGTTGTTGTTATAAGGAGGTGGTACATTATTGTAACCTAATCCTGTTTTAAGCTTATCATGAATCTGTGAATTGATAACTTTGTTAACACTCTTAGATGCATGTTCTAAGTTACTTACATTTAGTCTAATGCTATCTCTTTCACATGTGACCTCAGCAAGTTTCTTAATTAACAATTCTACTTTATCTTTAAGAGTGTCTCTCTCCCACCTAGCATAATTAATGTCATATTTGTACTGTGTTTCATTGACTTCATATGCTTTTATTTGTTTCTCAAGATTTTCAATGGCTGCTATGGTGTGTTTGCTTTTAATCTCCCATTGTTTTAGTTCATCACACACTTTTAAATTATGATCCCTGTAATGTTTAACAGTTTGTTTACACACAGTAGAACATAGTTTAACTTGTACCTCATATGGAACTTCTGTCTTTTATTCAGGTTTAGCAATGGCCATTAGAGCTTGATTCTTCACTTCATGATCTTCTTGATCACTCCAATCAAAACCTAATCCATCTTGAGACACTAAAGCATTACTTTGTACCCCCTTGAATTGGTACATTCCTTCTTAGATTCCCATTGAAATTTCCAGCTCTCTGTCCATTCGGATCTTGTTTTGGTGCTCTACACTCCCTTGCAAAGTGTCCCATCTTATGGCAGTTAAAACATTCCACCTTGCTCTTGTCAAACAGACTTGCATCATTCCTTTGAGATGTGAAATTGTTCCTTCTTGTCCGCTGCATAAACCTCTTTGCTCTTTGTGTGATCAAAGCAATTTGCCACTTGAGATCCATCTCCTCAAGATCATCAGAAGCAATCTGCTCCAGATCTTCATTAGTAAGTGAAGAGTTCACATTACTAGCAAAGAAAGATTCCAATACTTGATCATTGGATCTGTTATGAGATGATCCACAACCTCCAGGAACATAGGTAAACCCTTGTTGACTGGTATCTACTTGTGTTCCACCCATTGACATAAAAGCAGCATTATGATTGTACCCTGTAGTCTGCTTCTTGCTCTCTATCTCTGGTTTAAAGTTTCTCAGAGCATTATATATGTCTTCAAGTTCCCTGGAGTCCAAATCTGTACTTTGTCTTAAACCAACTATATAGATTGTCCATTCTTCACCTAATGATCTTAAAAACTTTCTGTTGAGATCATCCTGATCAATTTTAACTTTATGATTCTCCAACTCACCAACTAACTTAGTAAATCTATCAAAGGTCTGAGTTAAAGTTTCAGACTTGACAGAACCAAAGTTCTCAAATTGCTGTTTGAGAACTGATCTTTTGTTCTTTTTGGTGTTAACATTACCTCCAAACCTTTTCTCAATTGCCTCCATGAGTACCTTTGCATCTTCACAGTTTTCAGATCTCCTCTGGTACTCATTAGGAATTGACAGCAATAGAGTACTTAATGCTTTGTACTCTGTAGATCGAATTTTTCTTTCAGCTTCAGAGGTTGGTGGTGGTCTTTCTTGTCGAACACCATCACCATCAACAAGATAAGCAAGACCATTAACAACAACTTCCCACATCTGGTATTGTTATGCTGATTAGTTACATGATTTGGTTTTCGAATATTTATCAATTGCATATGCCAGTTTAACATGCATAGAATAGTTAAAATGATTTATATGGAATAATGATGAACAATTTAATCAGCCGTTAGACCAGACCATCCCAACTTGTCCCGGTAGGAAACCCCTGTTCATGTTTTTGTTTATTCAACAATTCATGCCATGATTCGGATATCTCAAATGTCCGAGATTGGGGGACAAGACTCAAGGATGGTTGTTGGTTAAATTGGTTGCTACATTTGGGACAACTTCCGGTATAGTTTACATTCCATAACTGTTAGACCAGACCATAAACTTCTTGGCTTGCCCTGCACACAAACAAACACAGAGAAAAATTAATTTCTCTTGGGAACCCAAACCAATTTGGCTTTGGGTTTCCCATATGTATCAAAGTAATCAACTTTCTTGAAGATCATTGATTTTGATACATTGTTGGATTTTGGACCTCTGGGTAAATTATTCTGAATAGGTGTCCAAATCCAACTAATTTTAGACCTTGCAGTGGGTTTTGGTCTAACAGTGTTAACTGAATATCCATAGTTATAATACCTAACAGTGTTAAACCTGTTATAACTGTTATTATGTCTAACAGTGGTACAATAATTAACACTATTAGTATTCCTCAAAGTGTTATTTACTCTACCAGTGGTAACAGTTGAATTAACTGTTCTAACAGTTTTAAAAGATTTACCACTGTTTACATTATACTCTTTTTCCACTGTTTTAGCCTTTTTATTGTTGGCTAAATCTGTAACTTTTGTTCCTGCAGTGGAAACCTTTGCAGTAACCTTAGCTTGATTTGCCTTATTGTTCATCTTTCTTGCAGCAGTTTTATGATTAACTTTAGATTTAAAATTTTGTTTGTTAATCATATTAGCTGCTGTCCATGGCTGTATCACCTTCTGTTGAACAGATTTTGGATTATGATAACAGTCATGTTGAAGGTGATTATTTCTGCCACATATAAGACATAACTTTTCTCTTATCACTGTTACATTATTTCCCAGTTTTTGAGTTACCATTTGATTCCAATTTCTTTGATTACCTCTGGGAATATGTTTTTGAAAATTTTGTGAAGTAGAAGAGTTATCCTTACATTTGCAATGATCACATTTATTCAATGCAGATACACGATTCACAAAAACAGATGATTTCACTGCATTTCTAATCTTCCTTTGAACATTTCTAGGAGTGTTAGGTGTGGCTCTTACATTTTCTACCTTATGTTTATCCTTTTCAATGAACATTCTTTTACCCTCTTCTAGCTTTTTATTCTTAAGATCTGAAGCTAGACCAGTAACTTGATTGCTGCACTCACTAGGTGTT
Organism: Pseudognaphalium luteoalbum; assembly: GCA_963422505.1. Lineage (NCBI taxonomy): Eukaryota > Viridiplantae > Streptophyta > Magnoliopsida > Asterales > Asteraceae > Pseudognaphalium > Pseudognaphalium luteoalbum. Next base: position 63,223,222 of record OY730194.1, read on the forward strand.
GTAACAGATTTATTCATTACATTACCCTCACATTCAGATGTAACACACTCTTCATCATCTTCCTCACTCCACTCATGAATTTCAACTCCATCAATGTTCACATCTTCTTTTAAACTGTTAACTGGGTCAATCTTTTTAACATCATCATTCAATCCTTCTTTAAGTAAATTTAAATCAATTTCAGTTTTTGAAGGAAAGTAGTTGTTGTTATAAGGAGGAGGTACATTACTGTATCCTAACCCAGTCTTAAGTTTATCATGAATCTGTGAATTGATAAGTTTATGGACACTCTTAGATGCATTTTCTAAATTACTTACATTAAGTCTTATGCTATCTCTTTCACATGTGACCTCAGCAAGTTTCTTAGTTAATACTTCTACCTTATCCTTAAGAGTATCTCTCTCCCACCTAGCATACTCAATGTCATACTTAAACTGTGTTGCATTTTCTTCAAATGCCTGAATCTGTTTTTCAAGATTTTCTATTACAGAGATTGCGTGTCTACTTTTGATTTCACTTTGTTTTAACTCATCACACACTTTCTGGTTATGATCCCTATAATGTTTCACAGTTTGTTTACACACAGTTGAGCAAAATTTTATTTGTACCTCATAAGGTACCTCAGATTGCTTATCTGATTCAGCTGTTGCCATGAAGCATTGATTCTTCACTGCATGCTCTTCCTGATCACTCCAAACCCATCCACATCCATCAACAGATACCAGTGCATTTGATGAAGTATCTTGAATTGGCACATTCTTCTTTTGGCCCACATTTCCTCCACTTCTCTGGCCATTTCCTCTCTCATTCTGATCAACCTTTGGGCTTCTGCATTCCCTAGCAAAATGTCCCAACTTGTGACAGTTGAAACATTCAACTTTGCTCTTGTCAAACCAGCTAGCATCACTCCTCTTCTGTGCAAAGTTATTTCTACCAGTTCTTTGCATAAACCTTTTTGCTCTTTGTGTGATCAGGGCAATTTGTAACTTAATATCCATCTCTTCTAGATCATCTGACTCAAATTGATCTAAGTCTTCACTAGTAAGTGAAGTGTTCACATTACTAGCAAAGAAAGATTCTAAGATTTGATCATTAGAATAATTTGATGATGATCCAACTCCACCAGACCCACTAGAAAAACCTTTCTGACTTGATTCTGCTTTTGTTCCAGCCATTGACATAAATGCAGAATTGTTGTTGTTACTTCCTGATCCCATCTTCTTGTTCTCCACTTCAGCTTCAAAGTTTCTCAGATCATTATATATGTCTTCTAGCTCTTTTGATTCCAGATCTGCACTTTGTCTTAACCCAACAGTATACATGGTCCATTCATCACCCAAGGACCTCAAGAACTTCCTGTTTAAATCATCTCTATCTATCTTCACTTGATGATTTTCCAGATCTCCAACCAGTTTAGAAAACCTATCAAAGGTTTGGGTCAATGTTTCTGACCTTGTAGAATTAAAATTCTCATACGGTTGCTTAAGTAGAGATCTTTTATTCTTTTTGGTGTTATCATTACCACCAAACCTTTTTTCAATTGCTTCCATTAACACTTTAGCATCTTGACATGCCTCAAACTGCCTCTGATATTCATTTGGTATAGCTAGTAATAGAGTACTTAAAGCTTTGTACTCTATTGATCTGATCTTCCTTTCTGCCTCAGAAGTTGGTGGTGATCTTGCCTGTGGAACACCATCACTGTTAAGTGTCACTGGAGGACCATTAACCACTACTTCCCACATCTGATAATCTGTGAGAAGCATATATTGTCTGATTATGTTTTTCCACAGATCAAACTCATCTGGTCTAAGCATTGGGATCTTAGTGACCTGAATTCCTTCACTACCTTCTGCCATTGCTTTGATTTGTTGATTATAAAAATGATCAATAAAACAGTGAAAATTGATCTTCCTGAATTCAAAACTAAACCTGCTCTGATACCACTCTATGAACCAAGATCTATCTAATAAACTATTAGATAAACACAGTTTTGAATGATTACTAAGAAGTTTGCGGAATAACACTTAGTAATAAAATGAAGATCAATAACAATATATCAAGACAGACTAATATAAAGCTTCAATCTTATTAATGATATAAGACGAATACACTTAATTGTATTAGGGTTACAAAACCTTGAAGCTGCGCAAAAACTACTTAACCTAATCTAGGTTTAGGATCTCTATTTATATCTCATAGAGTCCTGCTAAACAATCTCCTATAATCATGGAAACAGTTACATTCCATAATTATTCAAACTTTACTTTTCCGCCTATTCTATACATAAACAGTGTTAACTACCACAACTATACAAACAGTGGTAATTCCTATAACAGTGTTAACACTTGTACAATTTACTAGACTAATATACCAACAGTGGTAACTAGCCTAAACAGTGTTAACTGTTGTAAACAAGCTAACAGTAATAACACTCTAACAGTTGAAATAATTACTAACAGTTGAAACTCTTGTCTTCACTTCAATCTTCAATAACAGTTGTAATCTTCTGATAACAGTGGTAACCATCACTAACAGTGATAATCTTTGAAGCCTTGAACTAACAGTTGTAACTTGTGAAGACAGTGGTAGTCCTTAACACTAACAGTGTTAATACCAGTAGAAACATTAACACTAACAGTGTTAATGCCTTGTGCATTCTGTAATCAACAGTAGTAACAGTAGAAATCTTATTTCCCAACATCCTAGATCCCATGCTCGTTGTAGTTTGAAGAACGACCCTAGGTCATACCTATCGCTATACTTATCCATAACTTTAGTATACTTAGGTCCAGCATAAAACAAACTTTTAAAACTCCACTGACGCCGCCGCTAACGGACGGTCCGACGACAGGGTGAAAACCCGATCGACCGTTGGTGGCGGCGTCAAGTTTTTGGCGCCGCTGCCGGGGACTACAACGACCGATTTAGGAATTTAGTTGTCTTAGTTATTTAGCGATCCTTTCGGAAGATCAATATCATCCGAAAGTTCCTTTTCTGTTCTTTCCTTTCCAAAACTCTCTTTTCTACCAAACCCGAACTTCATCAGCTATGACGAATCGTATTACTCTCGCCTCAACCTGTGCACCACTACTGGAGGGAAGAGGAGGACCTATCGTGCTGCCCGATGAAAACTTCAAAATTAAGCCTAGCGTTTTCAAGTTACTCAAAACCTTCTGCCAATTTCACGGTTTTCCGCTCGATGATCCAAATTCATTTGGATAGATTCATCAATCTTTCTGATTCCTGTGAGCAATCAGGGATTTCGAGAGAAGTCTCCCGACTATATCTTTTTCCCTATTCTTTATCTTCGCGTGCTCGAACCTGGTTTGATGAACTCGAACCCAATTTGATTCATACTTGGGAAGAGTTGGCTACTAAGTTTATGGCTAAGTTTTTCCCTCTTTCCAAACAAACCAAGCTCAAGGATAATATTGTTAGTTTCCGATAGGAAACCAATGAGTCATTCTATCTAGCATGGGAACGATTTAAGAAAATGCTTAACAGATGTCCGAATCATCAAATGGGTAAGACGAACCTAATCTGCATATTCTACGATGGTCTGACTCCTCAGCACAAGTCAACCCTCGATACTGCTTCTCAAGGAAATTTCATGTCACATACTTCTGAAGAAGCCTGGGAGCTAGTTGAGACGATAGCAATGCATCAACATGACTGGGAGTTTGGCGAACCGGCTAAGGAAGTAACTAATACTTCAAGCCTATCCTTTGAAGCTCTGCAAGCTCAAGTGGACAATCTCTCCAGAGTCTTCAAGGATCTTCAATCTTCTACACCTCAACCTTGTAAAGGTACGGAAGAAATTCTTGTCACTACTGTTAAAAACCCTGAATCGAACTTTCATTCTAAACCTTTCATTCAGCGGCCAACCAATAACCCACATACTCAGTTTCTGCAACCTTTATCCTCTAATATGTCAGATTCCACCGTAAATTCTCAACAACAATATAATGAAACTTTGACTAATTTTATGGTTGATCAAATGAACATAAACAAACAAGTAATAGATTTTCAAGATAAAATTGATGCTTTACTTAAAATATCAGAAGATTTGATCAAAAACCTGGAAGTCAGTCTTAAACAACTATTTTTAAAAGTTGAGAATCAAGGAGGAATCATGGTCATCACTAGAGGAGGTAAAGAAACCAGAAATGAGAAGTCTTCAGATAATTCTTCAAATCAACTTCCTATCTCTGAACCGACCACTGATCCAGTGCCTAGTGACACCCCTGTCACTGCACCAGATCCAGTATCACCTAAAGCCCCAGAAATCATTCCACGAACTAGGATACCCTTCCCTGGTAGGCTTAAGAAAGAGAAACAGGAAGCACAATTTGGGAAATATCTGGAAATGTTTAAAAGCCTGCACTTAAACGTTAGACTATTAGACGCTTTAGTAGAGATGCCTAGTTATGCTAAGTTTTTCAAAGAACTCATTTCAAATAAAGAAAAATTAAGACAAATAGTTAGTTTACATTTAGATGCTGAATGCTCAGCAATCATATTACATGGCCTTCCACCCAAATTAGGAGATACTGGCCATTTCACTATTCCCTGTTTTCTTCAAAATATCCAAGTTAGTAACGCCTTAGCTGACCTAGGAGCTAGTGTCAATCTTATGCCTTACTCTCTCTATAAGAAACTAGGATTAGGTGAACTGCTACCAACTCAAATGACCATCCAATTAGCTGATAGATCAGTTAAACTCCCTCGAGGAATTGCTGAAGATATAATGGTTCGAGTTGGTAAATTTATCTTCCCGGTTGACTTTGTCATTATGGATATTAAGGAAGATGCCCACGTTCCCCTCATCCTTGGTAGACCTTTCCTAAACACTGCCAAGGCTGTGATAGATGTAAACGAAAAATCTTTAAAACTGAGGGTCGGAACGGAGAAAGTCACCTTTAATATCGATAAGTTGATGAAGCACCCTATGGGAGAAGATCTTGGTCTTGTGGATGCCATGCAGGAAATATACGATGAGCATTTGGAGGAGACTCTAGAAATCAGCAGTTACAAACCTTTCTCCAGCACTGTCATCACCAAAAGAAGACTTTGCCCGGACGACATCGGACTCTGCTCGGCTATCTCCGACAAATCAGCACCTTCCGGAGAGCTGCTATTTCCTTTACCTGAAATGAAGAATCCTTTAGCACCGCTTAACTACTCTTCCAAGAACAACTCTGTTGTTGCTGTTCCTTTAGGCGAAGGCATCCCTATCCCACTTTTAAGAAGAAATCAGTCTTTTCCGATACCTGAATCGTCTCCGTCTGTAGCTAAAATTCTCAAATCTTTCAAGATGGATTCCGGTACCTTGCCACAACTATCTGAAGGTTGTGCAAAAGTAAATCCAGAAATCACCAAGAACGTGCTTTCCAATGAGACAGAACTAGTAGAAATAGCATCAGCCACTACAACCGACTCATCTCCAGAAGAATTGGAGTTCCAAAAAGAGTATGACGAGTTACAAAGAGACGAGATCGCTCGAATGAAACCCTCTATCGAAGAACCACCAGAATTGGAGCTGAAGGAATTACCCTCTCACTTGGAATATGCTTTTCTCGAAGGAACCTCACACCTACCCGTCATAATTGCCAAAGGTCTTTCACCAAAAGAGAAAGCAAGACTTATCCAGGTTTTGAAGTTACACAAGAAGGCGATTGCATGGAAGATTTCTGATATACAAGGAATCAGTCCAAATTACTGCACGCACAAGATACTCATGGAAAACGACTTCAAACCTTCTATACAGAGACAGAGGAGAGTAAACCCGAAGATTCAAGACGTGGTCAAGAGAGAGGTTATCAAACTCTTGGATGTTGGTTTGATCTATCCTATCTCAGATTCCCCATGGGTCAGCCCAGTTCAGGTTGTCCCAAAGAAAGGAGGAATGACGGTTATCGCTAACAAAAATAATGAATTGATTCCTACACGAACCGTCACCGGCTGGAGGGTGTGTATTGACTACCGGAAATTAAATGAAGCCACTCGGAAAGATCACTTCCCTCTGCCGTTCATCGATCAGATGTTGGAAAGATTATCGGGGAATGAATATTACTGCTTCCTCGATGGTTTTTCCAGCTATTTTCAAATTCCTCTCGATCCAAAGGACCAGGAAAAGACGACATTCACATGCCCATATGGTACATTTGCCTACTGCCGCATGCCATTCGGTTTATGCAATGCGCCTGCAACATTTCAAAGGTGTATGGTGGCAATATTCCATGACATGATTGAACAGTGTATGGAGGTATTCATGGACGACTTCTCAGTCTTCGGTGATTCCTTCACATCTTGTCTTTCCAACATTGAAAGGATGCTAACCCGATGCGAAGAATCAAATCTTGTCTTAAACTTGGAAAAGTACCACTTTATGGTGAAAGAAGGAATAGTTTTAGGACATCGAATATCAAAATCTGGAATCGAAGTTGACATAGCCAAAGTTGAGACTATTGCCAAACTTCCGCCACCTACTTCTGTTAAAGCCATTCGCAGTTTTCTAGGACACACTGGATTCTACCGTCGCTTTATCAAGGATTTCTCTAAGATCTCTCGACCTATGACGCACCTTCTCGAGAAGGACACTCCGTTTGTCTTTTTAGATGACTGTCTTAAAGCTTTCAACATTTTAAAGGATCAGCTCACACATGCACCGATCATGGTCGCCCCCGATTGGAGTCTTACGTTTGAAATCATGTGCGATGCTAGTGACTTCGCTGTTGGAGCTGTCTTAGGGCAAAGGAAGGAGAAGCAGTTTCAGCCAATCTACTACGCCAGCAAGACACTCATTGATGCACAAGAGAATTACACCACGACAGAAAAAGAGCTTCTTGCGGTAGTATTCGCTTTTGATAAATTTCGTTCTTATTTAATATTGTCCAAAACTATTGTCTATACAGATCACTCCGTTTGTCTTTTCAGATGACTGTCTTAAAGCTTTCAACATTTTAAAGGATCAGCTCACACATGCACCGATCATGGTCGCCCCCGATTGGAGTCTTCCGTTTGAAATCATGTGCGATGCTAGTGACTTCGCTGTTGGAGCTGTTTTAGGGCAAAGGAAGGAGAACCAGTTTCAGCCAATCTACTACGCCAGCAAGACACTCACTGATGCACAAGAGAATTACACCACGACAGAAAAAGAGCTTCTTGCGGTAGTATTCGCTTTTGATAAATTTCGTTCTTATTTAATATTGTCCAAAACTATTGTCTATACAGATCACTCAGCCTTGAAGTATCTCTTCAAAAAGCAAGACGCTAAGCCAAGACTACTTAGATGGATTCTCCTCCTCCAAGAATTTGACATAGAAATCAAGGATAAAAAGGGAGCCGAGAATGTCGCAGCAGATCATCTTAGTCGACTAGAAAATTCATCGATGGAAAAGCTTGATGAGAGAGAGATTCAAGACCAGTTTCCTGAAGAACAACTCATGAATATCGGAGGATACCAAAAGGGATCTCAATTCACTTACAACCCTTGGTATGCAGACTACGCAAATTATCTAGTTGGAGGAATTGTGCCAAAAGGATTGCCCACTTCTAGGAAGCGCAAATTCTTTAGAGACGTAAAGAACTACTATTGGGACGATCCATACTTATTCAAAGTATGCTCGGACCAAATTATCAGAAGATGCGCAGACGAGAAGGAGGCAAGGAACATTCTTCACCAAAGTCATCACGGACCAACTAGAGGACATCACGGAGCAAATATGACTACAAGAAAGGTATATGACTCTGGCTTCTACTGGCCTACTATATTCAGAGACGCTCACAACTTGGTGAAATGCTACGATGCTTGCCAAAGGTTTGGAAGTATTTCATCGAGAAGTGAAATGCCACTTACTAACATCTAAGCTTGCGAGATCTTTGATATATGGGGGTTGGATTTTATGGGACCATTCCCAAAATCATATGGGAAAGAGTATATTCTGGTTGCTTTCGACTACGTCTCCAGATGGGCCGAAGCCCAAGCATTTACTACAAATGATTCCCGAGTAGTAGTAAAATTCTTAAAGCAGCTCTTCTCACGTTTCGGTACTCCAAAAGCGATCATTAGTGATTGAGGCACGCACTTCTGTAATGCTCAGTTTATGAGGACATTACAATATTATGGTGTCACCCATAAGACCTCTACGGCTTACCACCCGCAGATGAATGGGCAAGCCGAAATGACGAATCGAGCGCTCAAGAGAATTTTAGAATGAACCGTGGTTAATCATAGGGAAAGATGGGCTGAAAAATTAGACGATGCTCTGTGGGCGTTCAGAACCGCATATAAATCACCACTAGGAACCACGCCCTACAGACTAGTCTACAGAAAAGCGTGTCATCTACCGATAGATTTGGAGTATAAAGCTCACTGGGCGCTAAGAGGTTGTAATTTAGACCCTTCTGCAATTGGATCACATCGGAAAATGCAACTGAATAAACTAGCCGAATTAAGAGACCAAGCATATGATAGCTCTATGCACTTCAAAGAACGAACAAAGAATACTCATGATGCAAAACTCAAATATTCTAAGTTCAAGCCCGGAGACAAAGTTCTTCTCTTCAATTCGCGCTTCAAGAAATTCTCTGGCAAATTCAGATCAAGGTGGAGCGGACCATTTGTTATATCAAAAGTCTTTACCTTCGGAGCAGTCGAACTAGAAGCCCCGGACGGTAATTTTAAAGTCAATGGCCATCGCTTAAAGCACTACATCGAAGATTTCCCCCCTGGTGAGGAAGTCTATATCTTTGAACCACCTTGAGCCAACTAGTAGGTACAAGGAGTCAAGCTAGAGACTCTCTAAACAAGCGCTCTTGGGAGGCACCCCATTGCTTATCTTATTTTATTTCTTAGTTATTTTTGCTTTAGTATTATCATCCCTAAACTAACGATGCAGGATAACCCAAGTATCTGACAATGCTACACTTCTACATATACATCAGATAAGTTTTATTCATAGTATACAAACGCGAATGAACAGATGACCTCGCAAAGCTTTAACATCTAAACAAACATTTCTCGAAGTCATCTGATTATTTTGCATTTGTATACCCATTTTTAAAACTATAGCATTACCTGTTTATCTTTATGTTTCAGGATGGACGCTTCAGCTGAGACCTCAGGACAAGCTATTCAGAAACAGCAAAAGAAGAGGACCCGCAGAGGAAAAAGAAAGAAGACGACCACCATGACTGATGAGCATGCTCAGGCTGCTCCTGTATCTGCCCCACTTTTTGATTTCGGAGTTACCACTTCAGATCCGATAGTGACTTGGGCGATGCTCAGTGAGCTTTCGATTCAGCGTAGCTATCAGTCCGAGATCAGAGAAGCGATGGGACTGCCGAAACTCTCCGACCAGCTGTATCGGCTTGGTCAGGGTCCCAGGCCAGCTCTCACACCGTTGTCCTTCTTCCCAGCTGCCCCACCACAGACTGTTCCTCCCACTGCTGTTGCTCATTCTAGGCCACCTCAGAATCCCACTGATGCACCTGTGATGTCTGATCACACTGCTGCCTTATCACGCACTTCAGATCCAGATCCTGACGCACTTGCAGCATTTGATCCAGACATGGATGATTTACTAGACGATTTCTAGCTTATTTTATCTTTAGTTATCTTTATTTTTCATTAGACCTATTATGTTGTTGAACTGATGATTATGATGGTATTTTATGACATTGCAGACCTTATCTTCGTAGGAATTGGATGAGCTTTAAAAAGAGTCTGGTCCTCACAATCCAGCAAATTATTTACACCAACCCTACACGAATAAGGTCCTACATCCAGTGCCCACTGTCCGTAGGGAAGTTTCTTTCCTAAACCCGTTCTTCCTACTTTAATACAACTTCGATATGCCTATTGACCACTTAAATCTCTAAGTGTGGGATCCCCCTCGCTTATAACTTTTAAATTCACGTTTTTCCTAAACCAAAACCCTAATTATGGGATTTTCTCCCTACTTAGTGTAGAAACATTGGGGACAATGTTTATTTCTAAGTGTGGGATAGCGGTATATCTCTCGTCTGTCAAAATATCTGTTTAAGTTGATCTAGAAACATGCTAATCCTCAAAATAAATTTTCAAACCCTTATTTTGCCAAAATTTTCAAAAATTTTAAATTCTTTCTAGTCACAATAAAAGCAAATTGGTTAAAACTTCGACAGTGAAATTGTCACTCATTCAGTTGACCAATGAGTTTTTCAAGAATGAATACAAATTTTTTTACAAGTATTTCAAAAGTTGGTAAATATAAGGTCGAAATCATGTCGGATTCTAAACAATTTAAGATGAGGATCTAAGAGGGGCATCGCACGACTGGACACATATAACCCATTTTTGCGGTGAGGAATTTGAGCCTTATAAGCATTCATTTTAAATGCTTCACTGTTCGTTTGTTGTGTGTGACCGGTGCACGCATTTCTGAATTAGAACTTGCCCCAGGTATACATTTCGAGATCACATTGACAGGTGTCATACGTGACATAGGTACGATTAGAGGACCTTGACATTCCTTAGGATTTAAACCCCTTTTCACATATCTTTTCAAGCCAAAAACCCTTCCAACACTCAATTTTAGTGTTGACGATCCGCTTAGAAAATCCTGTTGAGCCTTAGCCTATTTTTCTTTCATTCACCCAAAAATTTTAAACCCCTTATTCCCCTACCCACCAGAAACTTATCTTAGTATTTTTGAAAAAAAAGAGATATTTGGATATTCCTTTTTGCTTTCACTCCAAAAATCATAAATAAAGTTTACTAAAACTTCTCGTGTGCGTTTTATTTATCTATATAGAAAAAAATAGAGAGTCATGTGGTGCGAAAAATTGGCACCAAAGTAAACTCAAAAATCATCAAAGGATTGAGAAATGAAAATAAGAAGGGATCTCAAAAAAGGGAAATAAAAGAAAATCCCTTAGAAATTTCTTGGCAAGAAAAATCTAAGCCCAAAAATAGAAACAGAAGTAGAAAAGAAAAGAAAAAGAAAAAGAAAATAGCTGAAATAAAGCTAAGTGCTTCGACTCTCTCGAAAAACTCGACTCTTCAAAAGAAATATCATTCTGTGTTTTCAAAAGATAGAAGTCAAAATAGCTATCTTATCCCCAAAAGTGTTATCCGTTTCCGTTTTTAATAAAAAGGATATCTAGATAAAATTTCTTTTTCGAAAGTCCCAAGATAAGCAAACACCCTTAGAAACCCAGATACCCAAATCTATCCATACCCTTTTAAACCCACACCAAACACTACAAGCCATCTGAATGTCCTGGGATAATCAGTACCGTCCCTGTCTAAGTGATGAAGATTTGATCCTCGGGCAAGCCTATGACGACGAGTGTTGCACGACTGGTAATTGAGCGATTTTTCATTTGGCTTAGGATAATAGGAACCCCGATACACTTTGAGTGAATTGAGTGACCACCAGTGAGATCGCCCAGTCGTGTATATTCCACAAATTTGAGAATTGAAAGTTTGCCTAAGTGAATCATCTTGAACAACTCTTAGATACGTCGTGTGGACGCCTGTTATTTATCTAACAGGCAAGTACTTGTTTCTAATCTATGTGAATTCTTCATTGTGGGTAGAAATAAAAAAAAAAAAAAAACTATTTTTTATGGCAAATTCTAAGAGGGTAAGTTTGCTTGAGGACAAGCAAATGTCTAAGTGTGGGATATTTGATAACACGCAAAAAGTCATGTTTTTGCGTGCAATAATCTCACATTTTTAGCCTAATATGTGACGAAACTAATCAAAATAGATACTTTATCATTAAAACTCGTCACATGGGCCAAAATATAGACAATGTTTCAAAAGTCATCTAAAATGGTCGAAAAACACGATAAATCTGACGAATACGATCATGAGCATTCTCGTTCACTCGTTCTAGCACTTTTTGAGCTATACAAAGAATTATGACCTCTAACTTATGTTATTTTCTTCGTTAGGAGAATACGAACGCGTGGATATAAAGAACCCTCAAAACGGATAAACGACGAAGAAGTTACGCCCGAACGAAGAAACGAAGAACCGAGGAACCAGCATACGGCTGAACCAGGCCGTATACGGCTGGTCCAGGACGTATATGGCTGGACCTAGACAGTATACGGTCTGTGCAGGCCGTATACGGCCCATGCACAGCCGTATACGGTCCAGTTCAACCGTATTCACCCTATGCACAGCCGTATACGGTCCAGTTCAGCCGTATACGGTCTAGCTCAGCCGTATCGTGCGTTTGGGTGATAAAAATGTGATTTTTATTTGCCTTTGCGATACAGTTGTGCATTTGGAAGTTTGGATACGGTCTACGGATACGGTTGTGCGATCTCTATAAATACAAGCCTCATTTCATCATTTCAAAACATCTCCACACACACTTTCTCTCACTATTCTCTCTCTAAGTTAGTTAGTTAGTTAGTTAATTAGATTAGTTAAGCTAGTAGATTAGTAGCTTAATTGTACGGAGGTGCTCTGAGACTGCGGTGTCGCACGATTTGTAATAACGCTTTATCAGGTTTTATTATAATCTCTATCTTGTTATTTTAAATAATGTTGTGCTATTGTTATACTTGTTTAGAATTACTTGCTAGAATTACTGCCATGCTTAGCTAGACAAATCTGTGTTTGCTATGATAGTCGCCATGCTAGGGTAGTTATACTTAATTCATGCTGTTACTCTGTTTGTATGCGGTTGAATTGTATTTGAATCTATGAATTGAATCTCAAGTGTTTATCTATCCAACTTATGCTGTGGTTAGTAACATCCTTCTAGGCTTGGCCAATTGCTAGTTGTATGACACTAATTATTCTGTGTCTGATGATCGTTGAACTCGACATGGCCGGTGTTCTCCTGTTTGAAATATTACCGGAGGGAGACACGGAGCGTATGATTAGAGATAGATTAGATTCAAGCCATTTAACAAGTGTCTTAGAGAGAACTTTTGGGACACTTGTGACTTAACCATGTACCCCGTCACTTTGCATAAATTGAGCCCTGCTATGCTGCCTTTCTGCATGTTCTTGTTTGATTGTTGCTTAGGGTTTGCATGCTAGTATCTGTTATGCTGATTAGTTACATGATTAGGTTTTCGAATATTTATCAATTGCATATGCCAGTTTAACATGCATAGAATAGTTAAATGATTTATATGGAATAATGATGAACAATTTAATCAGCCGTTAGACCAGACCATCCCAACTTGTCCCGGTAGGAAACCCCTGTTCATGTTTTTGTTTATTCAACAATTCATGCCATGATTCGGATATCTCAAATGTCCGAGATTGGGGGACAAGACTCGAGGATGGTTGTTGGTTAAATTGGTTGCTACATTTGGGACAACTTCCGGTGTAGTTTACATTCCATAACTGTTATCCATGTGACATATTATTTATCTGATTGCGGACAACTCTACGTTAGATAGATAATAGGCTAGTAGTTATGGTTCATTAAGAAATATTAATGTCATCTTAACTAAGGCTTTATCTCATTAACTACCCCTAAATAGCATGAGTAATTATCATAGTAAACACTCGCTTCACCTATAAGTTCTCGTTTCCACCTCCACTCCACTTTACTTTAATTTAGTTTAATTTTAGATAATTAGTAGTTAGTTAAAACCAAAACAAACCAAAATCTCTTTTAAAACCCCAGCTAAATTCCCGTAGATAACTAAGGTCCTAGATCCCATGCCAGTTGTAGTTTGAAGAACGACCCTAGGTCATACCTATCGCTATACTTATCCATAGCTTTAGTATACTTAGGCCCAGCATAAAACAAACTTTTAAAACTCCACTGACGCCGCCGCTGACGGACGGTCCGACGACAGGGTGAAAACCCGATCGACCGTTGGTGGCGCCGTCAACTCTCTCTAGAATAAAGTAGTTAGTTAGATTAGTTAAGCTAGTAGGTTACGACCTTTAAGTTCTTATTGCCACCTCACCTCTCTTTCTTTACTTTATGTTTTAGATAATTAGTTAGTTAAAACCAACCAAAACCTCTAGAAACCCTAGCTAAATCTCGAAGGATAACTGAAGTCCTAGATCCCATGCCCATTGTAGTTTGAAGAACGAGCCTAGGTCATACCTATTGCTATACTCACCTATAGCTTTAGTATACTTAGGCCCAGCAAAACATAAATATAAACACATTGACTGCCGTGACCAGCGGAAGGACCGCAATGACCGGATGGATTTCCGAACCGACCGTTGGAGCGCGATCAAGTTTTTGGCACCGCTACCGGGGACTACAATGACCGATTTAGGAATCTAGTTGTCTTAGTTGTTTATAGATCCTTTCGGAAGATTAATATCATCCGAAAGTTCCTTTTCCGTTCTTTCCTTTCCAAAAATTCTCTTTTCTACCAAACCCGAACTTACATCAGCCATGACGAACCGTATTACTCTCGCCTCGACCTGCACACCACTACTGGAGGGAAGAGGAGGACCGATCATGCTACCCGACGAAAAATTTGAAATTAAGCCTAGCGTTATCAAATTACTCAAAACCTTCTGCCAATTTCATGGTTTTCCGCTCGATGATCCAAATTCGCATTTGGATAGATTCATCAATCTTTCTGATTCCTGTGAGTAATCAGGGATTTCAAGAGAAGTCACCCGACTATATCTTTTTCCCTATTCTTTATCTTCGCGTGCCCGAGCATGGTTTGATGAACTCGAACAAATTCGATTCATACTTGGGAGGAGTTGGCTACTAAGTTTATGGCGATGTTTTTCCCTCCTTTCAAACAAGCCAAGCTTAAAGATGTCATCGTCAGTTTCCGAGAACGAATTGATGAATCGTTATTTCTGGCATGGGAACGATTTAAAAAGTTGCTTAACAGATTTCCGAATCATCGGATGGGTAAGACGAACCTTATTTGCATATTCTACAATGGTCTAACCCCTCAACACAAATCAGCCCTCGATGCTGCTTCTCAAGGAACTTTCATGTCACACACATCTGAAGAAGCCTGGGAGCTGGTTGAGACGATGACAATGCATCAACATGACCAAAAGTTTGGCGAACCGACTAAAGAAGAAGATAGTGCTTCAAATCCATCCTTAGAAGCTATGCAAACTCAAATGGACAATCTCTCTAGAGTCTTCAAGGATCTTCAAGAATCTTCTACACTGCAACTTCGCAATATTACGGAACAAATTCTTGTCACTATATCAGAAACCCTGAATCGAACTTTCATTCTAAATCTTTTATTCAGCGGCCACCCAATACTACAACTACTCAATCTCTATCTCCTTTATCCTCTAGTGTGTCTGATTTTCCCCTAGACTCTCAAAAATATAACAAAACTTTGACTAACTTCATGGTTGAACAAATGAATGTAAACAAGCAAGTAATAGATTTTCAAGATAAAACTGATGCTTTACTTAAAATTTCAGAAGATTTGATCAAAAATTTGGATGTTAGTCTTAAACAATTGCTTTTAAAAGTTGAGAGTCAAAGCGGAATCACGATCGATAACACTATCTTAGTTGTTACCAGAGGAGATAAAGAGACCAGAGTTGAGCAATCCTCAGATAATTCTTCAAATCAACTTCCTACCTCTAGTAAAATAACCTCCGATCCAGTGCCCAGTGACACCCCTGTCACTACACCAGATCCAGAACCTTATAAAGCCCCAGAAATTATTCCATGAACTACAATACCCTTTCCTAGTAGGCTTAAGAAAGAGAAGCAAGAAGCACAATTTGGGAAATATCTTGAGATGTTTAAAAGCCTACACTTAAACGTTAGATTATTAGATGCTTTAGTAGAGATGCCTAGTTGTGCAATTCTTCAAATAACTCATTTCAAATAAGGAGAAGTTAAGACAAATAGTTAGTTTACCCTTAGAGGCTGAATGCTCTGCAATCATGCTACATGGCCTTCCACCTAAGCTAGGAGATACTGGACGTTTTACTATTCCTTGTTATCTTCAGAATATCCAAGTTAGTAATGCCTTAGCTGACCTAGGTGCTAGTGTCAACCTAATGCCTTACTCACTCTATAAGAAACTAGGATTAGGTGAACTGTTACTCACTTAAATGACCATCCAATTAGCTGATAGATCAGTTAAACTCCCTCGAGGAATTGCTGATGATATAATGGTCCGAGTTGGTAAATTTATCTTCCCAGTACACTTTGTCATTATGGATATTAAGGAAGATTCCCACGTTCCCCTCATCCTTGGTAGACCTTTCCTGAATACTGCCAAGGCTGTGATAGATGTAAACGAAAAATCTTTAAAACCAAGGGTCGGAGCGGAGGAAGTCACCTTTAATGTCGATTAGTTGATGAAACAACCTATGGGAGAAGATCTCGGGGCTAGTGGATGCCATTCACGAAATATACGACGAGCATTTGGAG